>JBBGZY010003372.1:0-58499 GCA_037952925.1 Lithobates clamitans | reverse complement strand
AGTAATTTCACAGAAAATAGATAAATAATAAATTATTGCCTTATAACATATAGTTTAAGAACATATAATTTAGCTTGAATATAACAGTACCTTTTCAGCAGCAGCAGATTCTCTCCCTGTGTGAGAAAAACATAGGATTGTGGGTAAATCTTATACACCTAAACACATTATTTCCTTCTAGCTGAGGGGGCTGGCCTGGAAGGGAGCATTTGTCTTTTAGACACGCCCCCTTCTATGACACTGCAGTGAGAGGCGTGCCTCCACTGCAGCATTTTTATTGGACAGCTGGGACCAATGGTACTTTACCATTGGTCCAAGGCTCCAAGCTGTCCATTGAGCTCAGTGCCTCTGACAAGAAGTGAGGAGCGGCGCTGTGAGCTCATCCTCTCAGTCTGCTGCAAACAGAGTGTGTCAACTTGTATTTAAACTGTATTCTGTATGTAGATTCTGACAGGCTGCACAAGGAACCCCGTATCTCTGGAACCATAGGTCATAGGGCCCCACATTTTTACCAGTGGTGGTTCAGGACTTTTGGGGTCTCTGAGCTATGACCCTTAAAGCTCTGTTTTAGCTTTTATTTATATATATATATATATATATATATATATATATATATATATATATATATATATATATATATATATATATATATATATTATAAAAAATCTGATTTTTATTATTTTCCAAGAAATTACAAAGTAAAATATAATAAAATTACAAAGAAGAAGCTGTAATAAGCAATCTGATGGTGCAAATACCAATATAGGTTCCTTTTAACGTTTTGAATGCTTTTAAGTGCAGAGGGGGGATTTGGGATCTTATAGACCCCAGATTTCTCCATAAAGAGGACCGGTCACATACCTATTGCTGTCGCAAGGATGTTTACATTCCTTGAGACAGCAATAAAAGTGTCCCTCCTGTGTTCGCACGAGTGTGGGCGGTCACAACGTGGTTAAAGTAGTTGTGTCTATAACATTGTAAATTCACTTTCGAATACAGTTATAACTAAGCAGGTCCCATAACTGATTTTGCTTAGTTTCAGAAATAACCTTTCTTTAACAAAGGTAAAAAGTTCTGTCATATGACCATGCATCTTCTCTCCCTGATAGTGAGGGGTGGGGTTACAGGACACTGTGCAGACACACCGTGTGTCTGTATTCTATAGTCTGTTCAACCTGGGGCAAGAGGTAGTCTGTGATTGGGGAGGGGGGATGCCAGAGGCAAGGCTGTAAATGGGTGGGGGGGGGTGCCAGAGGCAGGCTGTGATTGGGGGGGGGGGGGTGCCAGAGGCAGGCTGTGATTGGGGGGGGGGGGGTGCCAGAGGCAGGCTGTGATTGGGAGGGGGGGTGCCTGTCAGAAACCATGAAATCAGTTCGAGACAGAAGTACAGTTAAATCACATTTGTTTAATAAGAAAAATAAAAAGAACAAACATAGTCAAAACATAGTCAGAGTTCAGTAACCGGAACTGATAGTCAGCCAAGCCAGAAGTCAGGAGTCAATGTAGTGGACCAACAAGCAGGATCTGGAGCCAGAAGGGATGTCGGCAAATCAAGTCTTTAAACAGGAACGCAGGAGATGTTACTTGTGCTGTTGACCAAGGCGAAGGCAGAGCTCCTCTGGACTGGATGGCTTAAGTAAGCAGGACTGACGAGCAGGATATGAACAACAGCTGAATAACTGTGGAGAGAGATAGGAGCTGGCAATTAGCTGATAGCTGAGTGGCCAGCTCAGAGAAGGAAGGGCTGAGCCCAGCCCTGATAGTGCCAGAGGCAGGCTGTGATTGGGAGGGGGGGTGCCAGAGGCAGGCTGTGATTGGGAGGGGGCGTGCCCAAGAACACCATCCCCACCGTCAAACATGGAGGTGGAAACCGTCAAATCTTGGGTGAGAACCTATTTCCCTCAGCCAGGACATTGAAAATGGGTATTCCAGCATGACAATGACCCAAAACACACGGCCAAGGCAACAAAGGAGTGGCTCAAGCAGAAGCACATTAAGGTCCTGAAGTGGCCTAGTCAGTCTCCAGACCTTAACCAATTCAGCTCCGGAAGATTTGGCTGCTCAATGACCAGGCCATTTTTTGCGATGCTGCGTCGCTTTGACTGACAATTGTGCAGTGGTGCGACGTTGTACCCAAACAAAATTGATGTCCTTTCTTTCCCCACAAATAGAGCTTTCTTTTGGTGGTATTTGATCATCTCTGCGTTTATTTTTTTTTTATTTTTTTTTATTTTTTGCTCTATAAACAAAAATACAGCGACAATTTTGAAAAAAAAAAACCCACAATATTTTGTACTTTTTGCTATAATAAATATCCCCAATTAAAAAAAAAAACTAAATTTTTCTCAGTTTAGGCAATAAGCGTATCTTGATTGGTTTGCGCAAAATATACATCTACAAAATAAGGCATAGATTTATGGCATTATTATTATTATTATTATTTATTATTATTAATATATATATATATATATATTTTTTTTTACTAGTAATGGCGGTGATGAGCGCAGACAGATCGGACACTATTGACACATTTTTGGGACCATTGTCATTTATACAGCGATCAGTGCTATAAAAATGCACTGATTACTGTGTAAATGTCACTAGGGGGCGATGAAGGGGTTAAATGTGTTCCCTAGGGAGTGATTCTAACACTGGGGGGAGTGGACTGACTGAGTGAGGAGACCGATCGTTTTTCCTACTTAGTATGAGCAACAGATCGATCTCCTTCTCACCCCTGACAGCACGGTGATCTGTCAGTTTACATTGACAGATCTCCGTTCTGTCCCTGTGTGGAGCGATCGCGGGTGCCCGGCGGTCATCACAACCGCCGGACACGTGCATCAGCTCCGGCGCACGCACCCCCCTAGTGGTCAAGAGGCGAACCGACACGTACAGTTACGTCAGTTCACCCAGAGGAGCCAACCTGCCGCAGTACAACTGCGGCAGTTGGTCGGGAAGGGGTTAATCCCATAGAAAATATGTGGAGGGAGCTGAAGGTCCGAGTTGCCAAACGTCAGCCTCGCAACCTTTAATGACTTGGAGAGGATCTGCAAAGAGGACAAAATCCCTCCTGAGATGTGTGCAAACCTGGTGGCCAACTACAAGAATCTTCTTACCTCTGAGATTGCCAACAAAGGTTTTGCCACCAAGTACCAAGTCATGTTTTGCGAAGGAGTCAAATACCATATTTATCGGCGTATAACACACTTTTTTACCCTTAAAATCAGGGGAAAATCGTGGGTGCGAGTTATACACCGATCCCCGCTGTCTCTGAGGGAAGAGGAGCGAGCGCCGCTGAATAACCGTACATAGAGCCGCGATCTTCTGTGTACCGGCGCTCCGTCACTCACAGCCACGCCTCCTGGCCCCCGCATTGGGCCACTGTTCTGTCTATCATATGAGCAGGGCCAGGAGGCGTGGCTTTCAGTAACGGAGAGCCGGGTACACAGGAGATCGCGGCTCTGTGTAATTCAACGGCGCTCGCTCCTCCTCTTCCCTCGGAGACAGCAGGGATAATCCAACACTGGCGAGGCTGCAATGATGGGAAAGGTGAGGCTGCAGATGGGCACTGAGCAGGGTGCATTGATGAGCTGTGATCCTAATTTTGCTTTAAAGTTCTTTATTTAAAATGTGTTTTGTTTTGTTTTTCCCCTTAAAGCGGAGTTCCAGGCTTTTTATGTTTATTAAAAGTCAGCAGCTACAAAAAGTGTAGTTGCTGACTTTTAATAAACAGACACTCACCTGTCCCACGGTCGAGCGATGCGGCCGATCGGAGCGTCGCTCCTCTCCCCCTCCTCTCCGCCGGCGCCTCCATTGCCACTCTGGGCACCCGGCCGTGACGGCTTTCGGCTTCACGGCCGGGCGCGCTGCGCTCCCGGAGTGGACAGACAATCTCCTGGGACCTGTCGCGTGTCTAAGGAGATCGCCTAGAGGGAGGGGCCACCTAAGGCGAAAGGAGGAGTCGCCTTGGCGGTCCCTGGGCAGAAGGAGGAAGTGGGACAGGAAGTCCCCCTCCTAAAGAAACCCCCCCCCCCCCCCCAAAAAAAAAAATTACATGCCAAATATGGCATGTAAGGGGGCGAGGAGTGCTTAAAGCAGAAGTTCCATTTTTGGGTGGAACTCCGCTTTAAACTTCCCTCCTAAAATTGGGGTGCGTTTTTATACGCCGATAAATATGGTAATTATTTCACTCATTAAAATGCGAATCAATTTTATAACTTTTTTTGAAATGTGTTTTTCTGGATATTTTTGTTGTTATTTTGTCTCTCATTGTTAAAATAAACCTACCATTAAAATTAAAGACTGATCATTTCTTTGTCAGTGGGCAAATGTACAAAATCTGCAGGGGGTCACATACTTTTTTCCCTCAATGTACTACTATTAATAATCAATACCTACTTTTTTTTTATTTAATAATTTTTAATTTAATCTTTTATTTTATTTTTGATCATAATTACCTAATTATTACTGTATACTACTAATAATAATTAAATACCTACTTTTTTCTTTTTTTGGGGGGGGACGAAACCTGTTGAAATGTGGCTTTTGAGGTTGCATAAAATTGCAATACATGTCTATATTTTTCCTCCAAAACACACTTGTCTGGCGTAAACGGGGCACACAGAGAACAATTGTTTGTTTTTAGTGCCCTTGTGTTGCACCCATGCTGATCAGCGCAGCTTGGCACACCTGGTGTGAACAAAGCGGACGGGTTGGCACAATGTGAAAGTTGCTGGACGTTTCAGAGAAGAACACAAGAAGAGTACATAAAAGTTCATTAGGAATCCTCCTCTGTGTACCTTGTGAGGGAACGCACTCTGACTGCAGGGCTTTCTTATTCTAATGAGCGGGATAATCCTGCAATCAGTGGCCATCTTGTTTCTCACGCTGGCCCTCTGCTGAGTTTCATTGACCGGTTGTCAGTGATATGTGAACGGCCTAATCTGCGGTAATTCTTTGGTAATTGCCTGTAACGAGCCTCGGATAGCCTTGTTTACACAACACTTCACAAGCTGAGATGACCACAAAAGGGTTTGTCACCCCGGCCAGCGGCTCACAAATTGCACAGAGAGGAGGAAGTGACACCTACATTTGTTTAGGTGAGGAAATTGGCTGCAGGTTCCTTTCATGGGGTGGGGTGGGGGGGTTTGCAGTTTGTTTTAAACTCCCTCTGTTGTGGAGAAGAGGTGGGATGGGGCATTGCACCTGGCATAGAACTACAAATTTCAGCACCTGCTAAGCAATACAAAAACAGGAAAGGTGTTTTTTTATATTTGCATTTTGCAACAGTTTCAGACAGCTGACTGTGTGCAGAAATAATGAGTCTTGGCTAAAGGGTTGGCGCTCTTGTCTTGCAGCACTGGGACCTTGGGCACCTGATATCTGCTAAGGACCCTGTCTGCATGACGGGGGTGTGTTTCAAAAATCAGTCCACATTTAATTCATCAAGTTGCAATTGCATTGCAAAAATTACTTTTATTGCTCTTTTTGGTCTGGTAAATATGCCATTGAAAGTGTTTTATTGTGTCTGTTTTACTACTTGCCTACCGGGCACTTTCACCCCCTTCCTACCCAGGCCAGTTTTCAGTGCTGTCACACTTTGAATGACAATTGCACGGCCATAAAACACTGTACCCAAACAACATTTTTATCGTTTTTTTCACACAAATAGATCTTTCTTTTGGTGGTATTTAATCACCAGTTTTTGCTAACAAATGAAGTAAAAAAAAAAAAATTGAAAAAAAAAAATGCTTTTTGTTTTCTGTTAATAAAATTTTGCAAACAAGTCATTTTTCTCCTGCACTGATGAGGCTGCACTGGTGGGCACTGATGATGCATTGATGGGGCGGCACTGATGAGCACTAATAGGCACAACTGATGGGGCGGCACTGATATGCTGCACTGATGAGCACTAATAGGCACAACTGATGAGCACTAATAGGCACAACTGATGGGGCAGCACTGATTTGCGGCACTGATGAGCACTAATAGGCACAACTGATGAGCACTAATAGGCACAACTGATGAGCACTAATAGGCACAACTGATGGGGCGGCACTGATGAGCACTAATAGGCACAACTGATGGGGCGGCAGTAATAGGCACAACTGATGGGGCGGCACTGATATGCGGCACTGATGAGCACTAATAGGCACAACTGATGGGGCGGCACTGATGAGCACTAATAGGCACAACTGATGGGGCGGCACTGATATGCGGCACTGATGAGTACTAATGGGCACAACTGATGGGGTGGGACTGATGAGCACTAATAGGCACAACTGATGGGGCGGCAGTAATAGGCACAACTGATGGGGCAGCACTGATATGCGGCACTGATGAGCACTAATAGGCACAACTGATGGGGCGGCACTGATATGCGGCACTGGTGAGTACTAATGGGCACAACTGATGGGGTGGCACTGATGAGCACTAATAGGCACAACTAATGGGGCGGCAGTAATAGGCACAACTGATGGGGCGGCAGTAATAGGCACAACTGATGGGGCAGCACTGATATGCGGCACTGATGAGCACTAATAGGCACAACTGATGGGGCGGCACTGATATGCGGCACTGGTGAGTACTAATGGGCACAACTGATGGGGTGGCACTGATGAGCACTAATAGGCACAACTAATGGGGCGGCAGTAATAGGCACAACTGATGGGGCGGCACTGATGAGCACTAATAGGCACAACTGATGGGGCGGCACTGATATGCGGCACTGGTGAGTACTAATGGGCACAACTGATGGGGCGGCACTGATGAGCACTAATAGGCACAACTAATGGGGCGGCACTTATGAGCACTAATAGGCACAACTGATGGGGCAGCACTGATTTGCGGCACTGATGAGCACTAATAGGCACAACTGATGGGGCAGCACTGATTTGCGGCACTGATGAGCACTAATAGGCACAACTGATGGGGCGGCACTGATATGCGGCACTGATATGCGGCACTGGTGAGTACTAATGGGCACAACTGATGGGGTGGCACTGATGAGCACTAATGAGCACTAATAGGCACAACTGATGGGGCGGCAGTAATAGGCACAACTGATGGGGCGGTACTGATATGCGGCACTGATGAGCACTAATAGGCACAACTACCTTTGTAAAAAAAAAAAAAATAGGCACAACTGATGGGACGACACTGATATGTGGCACTGATGAGCACTAATAGGCACAACTGATGGGGTGGCACTAGTAGGCACAACTGATGGGGCGGCACTGATATGCGGCACTAATAGGCACAACTGATGGGGCGGCACTGATATGTGGCACTGATGAGCACTAATGGGCACAACTGATAAGGCGGCACTGATGAGCACTAATAAGCACAACTGATGGGGTGGCACTAGTAGGCACAACTGATGGGGCGGCACTGATATGCAGCACTAATGGGCACAACTGATGGGACGGCACTGATGAACACTGGTGAGGCGGCACTGTTGGGGCAGCACTGATAATCAGGACACTGATGATCTTGCCCTCATTATCAGTGCAGATGTCCCCTTTCACACTTGCAGGTTACCGGCTCTTGGATGTGATGTCATCAGCCCCAGCAGACTCAGAGCTGTCACTCGTGTAACACTCTATAGTATATACCTTTTACTCCTTGCTGTGGCAGAGGGTTGGAGGAGCTGGGCCATCACACAGTATTTAGATGCTCCCGGGAGAACACCGCGCCATGAAATGGAAGGGGGGGAGGGGGCTGTGCTATGGAATTGCAAAGAAAAAAAATTGCAAGTAATCTTTTAAATTACTTGCTTTTTCTCTGCTTTTTACTCTTAATTAAATTTTTTTAATTTGGTGACCGGGTCTCTTTAAGCAGGGAAACAAATCCTACTAATGAGCATTAGAGATTAGCATTTACAAGCCTGTGTATGACCCATAATAATGAAAATATGGAACAGCATGCAAGTTCAAAAAGTTTATTCACCAAGAATTTCCAGGTAAATGTTGCAGTTATTCCAAATGTCTGCTACAGAGTGCTGATTTTATATTTATGTTCCTCATTTTAGGCCGGTCTGCTTTCTGCTCAGTGAGATTCCTCTGATGTCTACGTGGTTTTTACTCACTTCCACATTCAGGTAACTGCCATTCCTAAGAAGAATCAAATGTTTACAGCTGAATCCAGAATACATACAAGAATCATGCGTGTTGTCCCTTAAATCTTGGTGTGCTTTGTGCATTTCTTCCAGATCTGTGCAGTAATCCCGTGTGAGACTTTTCCTTCCTGTAATAAAGACCAGTCACTGCTGCTCTCTCTGCTTGTGCAGGGTGACTGGTCTTGTCTCCACCCCCTTCCTGTAGTTTTCTACAGGCAGCCTGTAGTGGGTGGAGCCTACTGGACCCCTCCCACAGCTCTGCGCTCTCTCCTTGTGCAGGGTGACTGGTCTTGTCTCCGCCCCCTTCTGTAGTTTTCTGCAGGCAGCCTGTAGTGGGTGGAGCCTGCTGGACCCCTCCCACAGCTCTGCGCTCTCTCCTTGTACAGGGTGACTGGTCTTGTCTCCGCCCCCTCCTGCAGTTTTCTACAGGCAGGCTGTAGGGGGTGGAGCCTGGTGGGTCAGGCTCCGCAATGCTTGGGTCTCTGCACACCTTTCTTCAGCCTAGGTCCATACGGAGGAGGTACTGACCTTCTTCGCTTTTTGAGCTGGAGGAAATAATCAATGGATTGGGTGGTGACTTCACCCCACTTGTGCTCCATTTGAGAACTGTAAGTTGCTCTGCCGCAGTAGCAGATGGGTCTTATAGCTGTCCAATCACAGAGGATGACACAGCTGTGTGGGTGGAGTTGTGGGCAGAAGAACCCCACAATTCAGGTAAGGGTGGGGGGGGGGCTGGGGAATTTAAACATTTTACACTCTACAAATGGATATGACATGAAACCTGGTCAGAAAGGTGGACTTGCTCCTTTTTAAAGTGAAATTTCACTCTCTCAATCAAGATTGACCATTTGTAATCCTCATGCTGCTAGACTTAGTAAATTGATAGGAAAGTATATTATTTATGGTTTTAAACAGTTTTTTTTTTTTTTAATTGAGTTACTTCCTAAGTTCCAGGCCTAGGCAAATAATGTCATACATCCCAGGAGTTGCCTAAGTACACCCTTCTGCCTGCATGCCTGAGCTAAGAGCAGATGGATTCCAGGAAGTAAACGCTAAAGGAATCGTCATTGTATTTTAAACCTAGGAGGAACATTTTTAGCAAATACAGAAAATATCTGTTGATCCTGCCAGAAATGCAGCATCCTCATCACTTCCTTTAAGCTGAGCTGAAGAATATCGTCTTTCCTAGATGTCTTTTGTAAAGCACCAATTGCCTCCCCCCCCCCCCCCCCCCATGTAATGGAGGAGAAGAGATACAGACACGTTTGTAGTCCATATCAGGAGAGCGGCCTAGGGTGACAACCATGGCTCCCTCCATAGATACAGTGGAAGAGTGGCATAGCCAACCAGGGACAGGAAGCGTGCTATGTGCAGGATTGTGTGAAAATAAAGCAAAAAAAGCTTGGGCAAAAAAAGAAAACTAATGCAGCCACCACACCAAGGACTAGTAAGCTGCAATATATTATGTTTTTTGGATTTAGATACACTTTTTAATACTTGTAGGCTTTGTGAAGTAGAATTCCAGACAATAACACATGTAAAGTAACTGTAAAGGTACTATGTAAAAAAAAAAAAAAAAAAAAAACATGGCATACTTACCTGCTCTGTGCAAAGAACAACCTCGATCCTCCTCTTCTGGAGTCCCCCGCCGGTGCTCTTGGCTCCCCCTGCCATGCAAGCCGCTTGCTAGGGTACGATGCCAAGCTGCACTGGGTGAGTCTGTTAACACACACCATACACTCGGACCCACCCGCCCACTTCCTTTGTCATTGGATTTGATTGACAGCAGCGGAAGCCAATGGCTCCCGCTGCTGTCATTGAGTCGAGAGAGATCGAGAGGGAGATCGAGAGAGAGCTCTCGTGCACAGATCGGGCTCACGTAAGTATTAAAGGGGGACTCCACCTAAAAGGTTTTTCACCTTAATGCAAAGAATTAAAACCTTTTTAGCCTTTACAGTCATTTTAAAGAAATAAAAATCTGACCGGGGATCTAATCCCTAAACAACTCTCTCCAAATCTAAAACGATGCTTTGCCTCTCCTAGTTTATACTTTAATGGCCTTTCCGGGGTTCTGATCTTGTGTTTCTCTACAGCATGCTGCCCCTTCTGGTGAAAGACGGACTCATCGTGGCATACAGCATTACAATGCTAGGGTTCCTCCTGGTGAGCGCCGCCTGCCTGTCCTTCCATGAGAGAACCTCTGAAGATGCCTTGAGGTTGAAGGCTTTCTGTCTCTCTATAAGGAAATATTTGACGTGGTTTACAGTTCCAGAGAGTCTGCTCCGTCTGCTGGTAAGGAGGCTCATTTGAATGTGTAAAAGGGGATGCTCGGGGGCTGGCCCCGCCTAGCTCCCCCAAAACCTGCTTGGATTGATAGCACTATCGCTATAGCTCTATCTGCAGGAGCTTAGGACGTTTAGAAAACTGCACAGTCCCTCCCACACCTTCCAAATCTGTCTAGCAGAGTACAGGAGAAATCCCGCCTTCCAGCTGTATTAACCACTTGAAAACAAGGCTTTTTCTGGCACTTTCTGGTTTAATTCTGTATTTTTTTGCTAGAAAATTACTTGGAACCCCCAAACATATTACATATTTTAATTTTTTTAGCAGAGACCCTAGGGCAGTGATGGTGAACCTTGGCACCTCAGATGTTTCGAAACTACATTTCCCATGATGCTCACCAACACTGCAGAGTGCCATGAGCCTCATGGGAAATGTAGTTCCAAAACCTGTGGAGTGCCAAGGTTCGCCATCACTGCCCTAGGGAATAAAATGGCAATCGTTGCCATTTTTTTTTTATGTCACATGGTATTTGCGCAGCAGTTTTGCAAACACAATTGTTTGGGGGGGGGGGGAATACACTTTAACCACTTGCCGAGCAGCCACCGCAGTTGCACTGCGGCAGAATGGCACAGCTGGGCGAAACAACGTTACCTTACGCCGCTTCGCTCCACTGACTGTGACGTCATAGCGCTCCACTGACTATGACGTCATAGCGCTCCACTGACTGTGACGTCCTAGCGCTCCACTGACTGTGACGTCCTAGCGCTCCACTGACTGTGACGTCCTAGCGCTCCACTGACTGTGACGTCGTAGCGCTCCACTGACTGTGACGTCGTAGCGCTCCCACTGACTGTGACGTCGTAGCGCTCCCACTGACTGTGACGTCGTAGCGCTCCCACTGACTGTGACGTCGTAGCGCTCCCACTGACTGTGACGTCGTAGCGCTCCCACTGACTGTGACGTCGTAGCGCTCCCACTGACTGTGACGTCGTAGCGCTCCCACTGACTGTGACGTCGTAGCGCTCCCACTGACTGTGACGTCGTAGCGCTCCCACTGACTGTGACGTCGTAGCGCTCCCACTGACTGTGACGTCGTAGCGCTCCCACTGACTGTGACGTCGTAGCGCTCCCACTGACTGTGACGTCGTAGCGCTCCCACTGACTGTGACGTCGTAGCGCTCCCACTGACTGTGACGTCGTAGCGCTCCCACTGACTGTGACGTCGTAGCGCTCCCACTGACTGTGACGTCGTAGCGCTCCCACTGACTGTGACGTCGTAGCGCTCCCACTGACTGTGACGTCGTAGCGCTCCCACTGACTGTGACGTCGTAGCGCTCCCACTGACTGTGACGTCGTAGCGCTCCCACTGACTGTGACGTCGTAGCGCTCCCACTGACTGTGACGTCGTAGCGCTCCCACTGACTGTGACGTCGTAGCGCTCCCACTGACTGTGACGTCGTAGCGCTCCCACTGACTGTGACGTCGTAGCGCTCCCACTGACTGTGACGTCGTAGCGCTCCCACTGACTGTGACGTCGTAGCGCTCCCACTGACTGTGACGTCGTAGCGCTCCCACTGACTGTGACGTCGTAGCGCTCCCACTGACTGTGACGTCGTAGCGCTCCCACTGACTGTGACGTCGTAGCGCTCCCACTGACTGTGACGTCGTAGCGCTCCCACTGACTGTGACGTCGTAGCGCTCCCACTGACTGTGACGTCGTAGCGCTCCCACTGACTGTGACGTCGTAGCGCTCCACTGACTGTGACGTCCTAGCGCTCCACTGACTATGAACGTCCTAGAGCTCCACTGACTATGACCGTCCTAGCGCTCCACTGACTATTGCTTTGCTTCCAGGCACCAGGGGGGACTTTAGATCTATACTCACATCACCTCCACACAGGGGAAGAGAATGACCCACTACAGCGAGCTGGGCGTAATTACGTCGCCATTCGCTGTATAAAGTACTACAGCAGGGAAGCTACATGGCCAGGGGGACAGGCAACATAACAGCCACCGGTCTTATATAAGGGAAGTTAAGGGGACAGAGCACTTCACGACACTAAAGAAAGGTTGGCTTTGTTTAACCATTTCAATACCGGGCACTTTCACCCCCTTCCTGCCCAGGCCAGCTTTCAGCGCTGTCACACTTTGAATGACAATTGGTCATGCAACACTGTAACCATTTGAAATTTTTATCCTTTTGGGACAAAGAGCTTTCTTTTGGTGGTATTTACTCAACACTTGGGTTTTTTATGTTTTGTTAAATAAACAAAGAAAGACCAAAAAGTTTGAAAAAGAAGAAAATGCGTTTTTTTTCTTCATTTGTTACAAAATTTAGCAAATAATCATTCTTTATAAATTTAGGCCAAAATGTATTCTGCTACATTTCTTTGGTGAAAAAAAACTCAAATCTGTGTATATTCTGTAGGAGAGTTATAGAGTCCACAAACTATGGTATATACAGCGGGTAAAATAAGTATTGAACACGTAAATATATTGGTAAGGCCCCTTTCACACATGCTGTCTGATCAGGTCCGCCTGTCCCGTTTTTCAGGCGGCCCTGATCAGAAGCTCCATTCACCTCTATGGAGCGACGGATGTCAACGGTGACATGTCCGCTGACATCCAACGCTATCCAATCCGGTCCACCAAATCCAGACAGATGGAAACCCTATTTTACATCCGTCTGGCGGATCGGATGGAATCGCATGAAAAAGGACAGGCGGATCCGTTTTTATCTGATCTCCCCATAGAGGACAGCGGGGCTCTGACAGGTCCGTCTCAGCACAGTAAGCGGAGACGGACCTGTCATCCGCCTGCTCAGCGGAGATCAACGGATCGATCCCCCGCTGAGCTAGCGGAGTCCGTCTATACGGACATGCCCTGTGTAAAAGGCCTAAAGGTGCGATTGACATGAAATTTTCATCACGTCGGTAACAACCCATGGAATCTATACATACAAAAACACCAAAACAATTAAATTCAGAAATGAAGCTATGTGTAAAAAAATGTAATGACACAGGGAAAAAGTACTGAACACATGAAGAAATGGAGGTGCTAAAAAGTATGGAAAGCCAAGACACCAGCTGAAATCTATCTAAAAGGTGTCTCGTTATCAAGGTGTCACACAAGAAACATCTCATGATGTGTAAAAGCAAAGGGTTCTCAAGACCTTTTGCAACCTTTTTGTTTAAAAACATACTGATGGCATTGGTAACAGAAGGATTACTAAACTTCTGAATTTTCTAGTGAGCACTGTTGGGGCCATAATCCGGAAGTGTAAAGAACATAGATCGAAAAAAGAGAGTAGGGGGGATTTTTGTGGTGTCAGAGATAGAGATATACAATTGACTTCTTATGAATAAAATATAATATTTATTATCAAAATATACTTAAAAACGAAGACAAACAAGGCATACTGTAACTAGACAGTATGGAATTACAAGCATTTGGTGGTCAGCATCATATACAGAGAAATGTTGAATCACAGCAAAGAATGTTGCACACTAGCCCGACATGTTTCGCTGCTCAAGCTTCCTCAGGGGATGTGCAAGAGGTTTGTTATACTGAGACCACTAAATAAATAAATCCGTATAACAAACCTCTTGCACATCCCCTGAGGAAGCTTGAGCAGCGAAACATGTCGGGCTAGTGTTGAATCACAGCAAAGAATATTGCACACTAGCCCGACATGTTTCGCTGCTCAAGCTTCCTCAGGGGATGTGCAAGAGGTTTGTTATACTGAGACCACTAAATAAATCAGTATAACAAACCTCTTGCAGGCGTCTTGAAGCCGTCATTGCCAACAAAGGATTTTGTACCAAGTATTAAATACATTTCAGTTGGCGTGTTCAATGCTTTTTCCCTGCGTCATTCCATTTTATTACACATATCTTAATTTCTGAACATATTTTTTTTTACATAGTTAGTAAGGTTGAATAAAGACACCAGTCCATCTAGTTCAACCTGAGTGAGTGTTTGTTTTGGTGTCTTTGTATGTATGGGTTGTTACTGACATGTGGTGAACATTTCATGTCAATCGCACCTTTTAGAAATATATTTACCCAGAAAAATGGTGACGTGTTCAATACTTATTTTACCCGCTGTATAATGCAATAATTTCAGCTTTTTCTTTTTTTTTTATTACTTTTTTAATAACCATTTAAAGATAATTACATTTAATCTGGCAAAGCAGACTACCATGGTCCCTTTTTAGCTGAGCACGCTACAGACATAATGCACGATCGCCCAGAGTGTGCACATAACCTGAAACCTGTGAGCCGCAGCAGTGCCAGAGAGTCGGGGATCCTGCAGAAGAAGCTTTAGTAAATCATCCGGGGCGCTGAATGCTTCATGGATGATGTGTGAAATGCCTGAAGGTCATTGGAGAGTGTATATATGAGACGGCTAAATCTGCCTCATGAGTGCTATATATTTAAATCAGAAGTATGTGCGATGTGTAAATGCTCGGGGTTTAACCCCCTCACTCCAGGCGCTGATTTTGCCACCGCAAGACCAACAGTTGTCCGTTTAGCCGAGTCCGTATTCATAGCATTGTTTAAGTCAATAATCGGATTGTTTTTGTTGTTTGTTCTTCTCCCCACAGCTCTTCCTCTCCTTGTTGGTGATGGCCGCCCTGACCATAGGAAGCTGTGCCTTGACTCCGCCTCCTACGCTCCCTGACCTCTTCCCAGTGCTCATCTCTGCTGTCTCCTGCACCCACTTCCTAATGTTCTTTTTCTACTTTAATATTGTTCATCTATGGGACAGAACACATGAGCAAAGCAAGAAGAAAACATTTTAAATATTTCTTTGCTTTCCTTTCTGCAAATACTGTGTTGCCCTTAAAATAAGACCTACCCTGAAAATAAGACCTACTGTGATTTTCAGGGAGGGCTGCAATATAAGCCCTACCCTGAAAATAAGCCCTAGTTTTAAAGTGGTTGTAAAATGCTAGAATCCTCTCTATTACAGTAGTATATAAATGTACAATGTGTGCGTTTCTGTAATCTAATTGAGTCAAATACCTTTGGTACAGCGCTGCTCAGCGCTTCCGTGACCTACCGGACCTTTCTTCCCCGCTCAGACCACTGCAGAGGGAGGGGCCGAGATCCCCAGCTTACAGCTGGGAGAGGAGAAGAGAAGAGCAGCTGGAGGTCAGCTGAGTGCCACTGTACCAAAGGTATGTGACTCAATTAGATTACAGAAACACACACATTGTACATTATATAATACTGTAATAGTTTCTGTAATCTAATTGAGTCAAATACCTTTGGTACAGTGGCACTCAGCTGACCTCCTGCTGCTCTTCTCTTCTCCCAGCTGTCAGCTGGGGATCTCGGCCCCTCCCTCTGCAGTGGTCTGAGCGGGGAAGAAGGGTCCGGTAGGTCACGGAAGCGCCGAGCGGCGCTGTACCAAAGATACTTGACTCAATTAGATTACAGAAACGCACACATTGTACATTTATATACTACTGTAATAGAGAGGATTCTAGCATTTTACAAGCACTTTTACTCTGTTTACACTGGGGATTCCTGACAGGCAGGGAGGGAGAGGGGGAGAGAAGACAGGGGAAACGCGGTTTGTTTTTTCTGTAGAATATTTGTTGTGTCTCTAGGGACCAGTAAAAACATTACTTAGTTTTGAGGGCTTTTTTGGTGATATGTTTTATATATATATATATTTTTTTTTTTTTTTACATTTTCATAGGTTATGTTTTTTTTTTTTCAAATTCCTAACAATATTTTTCACAAAACTGTACATGTGGGTTTTTTATTTTTTTTTATAATATTGGTTTATCCACAGGGAAAAAAAAACACAATCTTTCTTCTTTTTCAGTTTGTGGTCCTAATTATTTTTACTGTTTTTCCCATTTTAGATTTTCCCTCAGTTCACACTTGTGCGGCCCATGTTTCTGCGGGCATGGCGGCAGCCTATTCATTTGAATGGACTGCCGTGCTTGCGTTCTTCCTGCAAAAAAAAAGATGCATGCACCTTTTTAATAACATGGCCGCAGGGAAATCGCATTGTCGTTTTGACCATGCGATTTTTACCTGCGGTACCCGCAAATCAGAATGACTGGCAGCCCCGCGCATCTCATAAGAGCAATACGATTTGGCAGATGCGATTCCTGCACCCGCAACCGAGGGTTAATGGGGGGTTTTTTTTGTTTGGTTTTTGTTTTTTGTAGATTTAATGAGGGTCAAATAAACTGCCATTTTGATAATTGTAAACTAAATACAGAAAAAGAAGAAAAAACACTGAGTTCTTCTTTCTTCTTTCATTCTTCTTCTTTCTTCTTTCTTCCTTCCGTCTTTCCTTCTTTCCGTCTTTCCTTCTTTCCCTCTTTCTTCTTCTTCTTCCACAAACCTGTGTCATCTTCCTCCAATTGACTAACCAATAATATTTACAAATATAGACACAGGTTTGTGCATGAAAAAAAAAAAAAAAGGGAAACAAAATTAATTCCAGACACCAAAATACAGATTGTCATCTTCCTCCAATTGACTAACCAATAATATTTACAAATACAGACGATCTGGACTTAAATTTTTTTCCCTTTTTTTAGATCTTCAAAAAAAAGACCACTGCTCCAGTTTGTTCCCCCTATTTTTTTTTTTTAGTGTTTTATCATTTCAGATTAAATTTTTTTTTTTTTTTTTTATATTTTGTAGATTTTAATGGGCTAAATAATCTGCCCATAGATAATTCTAAATTAAATACTGAAAAAAAAACTTATAATTGAACTTTATTTTTAAATAATTTTGGGCTTTCTTTCTATTTTTGTTCACAAACGTGTGTCTATAATTTTAGACAATATTGGTTAGTCAGTTGGGAAAAAAAATGTATTTTTTTTTTCAAAACAAATCAAAAAAATAAAAATCGTGCCAAAGGATGTTAAATGTTTTCTTTAAAAATACAGTATTTAATCTCTTTTCAGCTACTATTCCGAGACTGTGCTTGACTATCTAACACAGAAAAAACAAATTTTTTGGGTGGGTTTTTTTTTATCTATAATCTGTATTTTTTCACTAGTTTCTGGACCTAATTTTGTTTCCTTTTTGTCTGAAGATCCAATAAAGACCAGTAAATCTGTCGTTCTTGATAACAATTCAGCTAATAGGAAATGTAAATGCAAACTGTTTTAGCATTAATAAAATACTGATGCATTTTTTTTTTTTTTAAGAGAACACTATTTGTGAGTCATAAAGGATTCAAATGAACATTTATTTTTCTTATCTGCATTATTTTACAGTTTTGTTTTTTATGTGTATACAGTTTACAGGGGACAGGAAATCTAATGTTGAGTTTTGTTTTTTGTTTTTTTACACAATGTTAAATGGAGATTACCAATTAAAAAATGTTTTTGCAAAAAATAAAAAAGTTGTTTTTAAGTTTTTTGGCCAGCAAACAGCTCAGATATTGGAGATGTCGTTACGCCCGGCGGAAGCCCGGGGGTTACTCGAATTTACACGCTTATTCTTGTCAACATGTAGGCCGTCCCTTTCCACATAAAGCAGCGTCTTCAAAGGAGAAGACCAGGCTTCTTTCATTCTTGAAACTGTGTGATACATTTTATTGGAGTGATATGAAAATAATACAGCACTATAAAAGACACTTGTTGAGAGGTGTTATATGGCTGCGACCTCTGCAGGAGTTTTGTATGCTCAGCAGTAATTTTACCCTGTGGCCCCGTAAACAGGTGTTGTCCTTAATTAATTAAAGCATTTGTTTTCTTTACCCCGCCATACGCACGATCGTAACTATTTCACTATATGTTATTTTAAGAATAAAACGACAGTAATATAAAATATACACTCACCGGCCACTTTATTAGGTACACCTTGCTAGTACCGGGTTGGACCCCTTTTGCCTTCATATTTGGTGGCAGAGATACAACAAGGTGGTGGAAACATTTCCTCAGAGATTTTGCTCCATAGTGACATGATGGCATCACCCAGATGAGATGTGGTGAGTGTGGAGGCCATTGGAGTACAGGGACCTCATTGTCCAGTGGTGAGATGATCGGAGCTTTGTGACATGGTGCATTATCCTGCTGGAAGGAGCCATCAGAAGATGGGGACACTGTAGTCATAAAGGGATGGACATGGTCAGCAACAATACTCAGGTAGGACGTGCTGTGTAAAAGATGCTCAGTTGGTACTAAGGGGCCTAAAGTGTGCCAAGAAAATATCCCCCCCACACACCTTTACACCCCCAGCCTGAACCGGTGATACAAGGCAGGATGGATCCATGCTTTCATGTTGTTTACATCAAATTCTGACCCTACCAATTGAATGTCGCAGCTGAAATCCAGACTTATCAGACCAGACAACGTTTTTCCAATCTTCTATTGTCCAATTTTGGTGATCCTGTGCTAATTGTAGCCTCAGTTTCCTGTTCTTAGCTGGCATTAGTGGCACCTGGTGTGGTCTTCTGCTGCTGTAGCCCATCTGCTTCAAGGTTGGATGTGTTGTGGGTTCAGAGATGGTATTCTGCATACCTTGGATGTAACGAGTGGTTATTTGAGTTACTGTTGCCTTTCTATCATCTGGAACCAGTCTGCCCATTCTCCTCTGACCTCAACAAGGCATTTTCCTCCACACGACTGCCTCTCACTGGATATTTTCTCTTTTCCGGACCATTCTCTGTAAACCCTAGAGATGGTTGTGTGTGATAATCCCAGTAGATCAGCAGTTTTTGAAATGCTAAGACCAGCTCCCGTCTGGCACCAACAACCACACCACGTTCAAAGTCACTTAAATCCCCTTTCTTCCCCATTCTAATGCTCGGTTTGAACTTTAGTTATTGGCTCCCACTGCTGTCAATCAAAGTCAGTGAGCCAATGAGGAGAAAAAGGGGGTGGGGCCAGGCAGCAACTTCGTGTCTGAATGGACACAGGGAGCAGCAGCTCAGCTCGGGTGCCCCCATAGCAAGCTGTTTGCTGTGGGGGGCACTGAACGGGAGGGAGGGGCCAGGAGTGCCAGCGAGGGACTCGAGGAGAGGAGGATTGGGGCTGCTCTGTGCAAAACCACTACACAGGGCAGGTAAGTAAAACATGTTTGTTATTTTTAACAAAAAAAAAAACCCCAAAAACACAAGACTTTAATATCACTTTAATGTCTAAACTCAAGGACAAAACTTCAGTATAATGCAACACACCAATCCAGATGTAGTTTTCTTTTTCAAATTTTCACATTTTCTGTTCATACTGAAAACTACCTCCAGTGTCCCTGTATCAATGTTATTTGGTCTTGCCAGTTCTCTTGTGTGAATTAGAGTACCTTACCCCTATGTAATGGAGAAGAGTAGGTGTTAGTACAAATCAGGAGAACAGCCTAGAGCATTGGTCTCCACACTGCGGCCCAGGGGCCAGTTGCAGCCCTTTGTTTGCTTTTTATCCAGCCCTTGGGGTACTATTTTATTCACTGTCACCAATGAAGGGGCACAGTTCCTCCCAATGACACCAATCATGAGGCTCAATTCCTACCAATGGCATCAACAATGGGGCACAGTTCCTCCCCAATGTCACCAATGATGGGGCCCAATGACACCAAGGATGGGGCACAGTTCCTCCTAATGCCACCAATAATGGGACCCAATGATACCAATCATAGGGCACAATTCTTCCCAATTACACCAACGATGGGGCCTAATGACACCAAGGATGGGGCACAATTCCTCCCAGGACACCAACTATGGGGCCCAATGCCACCAAGGATGGGGCACAATTCTTCCTAATGACATATGGCATAATTCCTATCAAGAACACTAACTATGGGGTGCAGTTCTTTTCACTGACCCCAAAGATGGGACATTGTTTACTCCAACTGATGCTGGGACATTTTCTACTCTGAAATGGCCAAGACCGGCCCCCCTGAAGCCTGGAGGACAGTAAACTGTCCCTTTGCTTAGAAAGTTTCGAGACCCCTGGCCTAGCGTGACAACAGTGCACCTCTATAAATACAGTACAGATAGTGAAGGTTATCACCCTGGGGTAGGAAGTGTTACTGGCAGGATCACTAGGTGAAAAAAACTAAAAGAAAACTGAGGCAGCCACACATCTAAGGACTGGTAATCTTTATTATATTCCATTTTTGTTATTGGGTTTGATACACTTTAAGGGCTGCTGCAAATGTAAGAAGCAACACAGGAATCTCCTTGTATCGCTTGCAAAGACGTAGCGTGTGGCCTGCTTGAAACGGTTGTTCATAGTTGTAGAGATCTCCTCCCTTATTCAGCCAAAGAAAACCTCCATCGTTGCAGTTGGAATAGAGGCGAGTGGAGATGCCTGCCACTCGGAGGGTGCTGAGATAGGACTGTATTTGTCTTGTAATTATAGATATTGCAGCTGTGCCCACATAGGGAAGACCTGTGTTCTGTGTGTCCGACACATTCTAGGCCCGGGCCCCGAATACCAGAGGGAAACCCTAGAACAGGGACATGCTGTGATAACACATAGCTGTGAGAACACCAACTCTTCCTGAACAGCTTGTTTAGTAAATTCTGCCTGTCGCCTATAGACACGGAGCCTTGATAAAAACGGGTGGAAAGCAAAATAGTGAGGGCCTGGTGCAGCAAGCTTTGATATTCAGCTTTGAAGGTGCTGGAAATGTTGTCTCTGGAAACTGCCTGCTATGGGCAAGTTTTTATAAAAAAAAACCTACCTTGCATGCAGGCTTCTTGAAAAACCCATAAATAAATTAGTGTTCTATCTCTTTCGGGAAAGAGTAAGGGGATGTGCCCTACTCTGATTAATTCACAGAAAGGTGTGTATGTGTTCTATCTGACTTATTCAGCAGGAGGAGGTTGTGTCCTACACTACTTCATTTACAAGAAGAAAGTGTGCCTTACTTACATTCTAAGGTGAAGAAAAGTCTTTTTCTCCTACTGTGTCCTCTAACTTATTCAGAGAGAGCGCTGTGTCCTCTGATCACTTAGAGCAGGGGTCTCCAAACTTTCAAAGCAAGGGGCTAGTTTACTGCCCTTCAGGCTTTAGGGGGGGGCAGACTGTGGCCTGTGGGAGTAGAAAATGCCCCAGCATCAGTGTCCCATCATTGATTGTAATAGGAGGAATAGTGCCCCATTGTTGATATCAATGAGAAGAATAGTGCCCAGTTGATTGTGTCAGTATGGTGCCCCATCATTGGTGTCAGTTGGTGAAATATGGCCCAAAGGCCAGATAAAGGCAAACAATGGGCCACAGTTGGGAGACCACTGACTTAGAGGAAGGGCTGTGTCCTCTTATGGCTCATTCAGGGGGAGAAATGTGTCCTCCTTGGACTCATTGAGAAAAAGGAGTGTATCTTACTCTTGACTCATTGAACGTGAAGGGTGTGTCCTCCTCTGACTCATTGAGGGGTAGAGGTGTCCTCCTCTGACTCATTTAGGGGAAGATGGAGGAGTGTGTCCTCATTGAGGAGTGTGCCTTACTCTTGACCTATTTGGAGGGAGGGTGTGTCATTCTTTGATCATTCATAGAGAAAGGTGTGTCCTCTGACTCATTGAGGGGAGAGGTGTGTCTTCCTCTGATTCAATGAGAGGTAGGAGTTTGTCCTCATTGAGGAGTGTGCTCTACTCTTGACTTTTTTTCAGAGAGAAGGGTGTGTCATTCTTTGATCATTCAGAGAGAGAGAGGTGTGCCTTCCTTTTGACTTGTTGAAAGGGATAGGTGTGTCCTCCTCTGACTTATTGAGGGGTGAGGTGGGTACTCCTCTTACTAATTGAGAGGGCGGAGTGTGTCCCCATTGAGAAGTGTGCCCTGGGCTTAACTTTTTTCAGAGAGAAGGGTCTGTCATTCTCTGATCATTCAGAGAGAGGTGTATCCTCTTCTGACTTATTGAGGGGTGAGGTGTGTCCTCCTCTTGTTATTTGAGAGGGAGGAGTGTTTCCTCATTGAGAGGTGTGCCCTACTCTTATTCGGAGGGAGGTGTGTGTCATTTGATCATTTAGAGAGAGATGTGTGTTTTCCTTTTGACTCGTTGAAAGGTATGGGTGTGTTGTCCTCTGACTTATTGAGGGGGTGAGGTGTGTCCTCTTCTTACTAATTGAGATGGAGGAGTGTTTCCTCATTGAGAGGTGTGCCCTACTCTTATTCGGAGGGAGAGGTGTGTCATTCTCTGATCATACAGAGAAATAGGTGTGTCCTCCTCTTCATGAGAGAGAGAGTATCTTACTCTTGACTCATTCAGAAAGAGGGGTGTGTCCTCCTCTGATCATTCAGAGGGAGAGATGTGTCCCCATTGAGGAGTGTGCCTTAGAAAATTGAAGAAAACAGCTGAACTCCGAATAATGCCTATTTATTCGTGGCAAAACAGTGTAGCAGACCCAAATTTTCTTACATCATGGTGATGAAAGATACAGACAGGCTAACACGTTTCACATCAATATAGATGCTTAATCATAGCAGAGTGTGCCCGACTCTTGACTCATTCAGAGAGAGGGGTGTGTCATTCTCTGATTATTCAGAGAGGTGTGTCCTCCTCTGACTGACTTATTGAGAGGGAGGGTTGTGTCCTCTGACTCATTCAGAAAGAGAGATGTGTCCTGCTCTGACTCATTGAGAGGGAGGGGTGTGTCCTCATTGAGAAGTGTGCCCTACTGTTGACTTATTCAAAGAGGGGTGTATCATTCTCTGATCATTCAGAGAGAGGGGTGTCCTCCTCTGAATCATTGAACAAGGTGTGTGTCTTATGCTTGACTCAGTCAGAGAGAGGGGTATGTCCTCATTGAGGAGTGTGCCCCTTTTCTGATTTGCAGGCAGGGGTGTGTCATTCTCTAAATATTCAGAGAGAGCTGTGTCCTCCTCTAACTCATTCAGAAAGAGAGGTGTGTCCAACTGACTCATTGAGATGAAGGGCTTTGTCCTCTGACTTATTCCGAAAGCGAGTTGTGTCCTTCTGACTCATTCCGAAAGAGAGGTGCGTATTACTCATTCCGAAAGAGAGGTGTGTCCTGACTCATTCCTAAAGAGAGGTGTGTCCTACTGACTCATTGAGAGGAAGGGCTGTGTCCTCTGACTCATTCAGAAATAGAGATGTGTCCTACTGACTCTTTCCGAAAGAGAGGTGTGTTCTGACTCCTTCCGAAAGAGTGGTGTGTTCTGACTCATTCCGAAAGAGTGGTGTGTTCTGACTCATTCCGAAAGAGAGGTGTGTCGTCCTAACTCATTCCAAAAGAGGGGTGTGTCCTACTGACTCATTGAGATGAAGTCATAAGAACAGAATGTCTCTGTAATCATAGACTGGTGTCCCAATAGTGACGTATAGTCAAAGAAAACGTGATAATCCGCACCTCATAGAGGCTCCATCTGCCTTCAACCACTACACTCACTTGCCCAGGGTGGCGCACAGCTCGATTGATTCTATGCTCATGGCAGTAGCATCCAACAGTTCCGGTAAGCGTACCCCATCTTTTTCATGAGTTTGATGACATCTGAACAGAGATTTGGGAAGCAGAAGGGACTGTTATACCGTTTATATTTACCCATTGCGGATTATCACATTTTCTTTGACTATACGTCACTATTGGGACACCAGTCTATGATTACAGAGACATTCTGTTCTTATGACACATGTGTTCTTTAGCGCTACAATTTATTGAACATAGGTACACATTTTAGTCACATGGTTTGTAGCAGCTTTTGTTTTTCTTTCCAGGTAGCACATTAATCATTTTCCTTTTCATTGAGATGAAGGGCTGTGTCCTCTGACTCACTCCGAAAGAGAGGTGTGTCCTCTGACTCACTCCGAAAGAGAGGTGTGTCCTCCTGACTCATTCCAAAAGAGAGGTGTGTCCTGACTCATTCCAAAAGAGGGGTGTGTCCTACTGACTCATTGAGAGGAAGGGCTGTGACCTCTGACTCATTCAGAAATAGAGGTGTGTCCTACTGACTCATTCCGAAAGAGAGGTGTATTCTGACTCATTCCAAAAGAGAGGTGTGTCCTCTGACTCATTCAGAAATAGAGGTGTGTTAGGGTGTGTCCTCCTCTGACTCATTGAGAAGTTAGGGTGTGTCCTCCACTGACGCATTGAGCAGGAGAAGTGTGTCCTGACTTATTCAGTTGTCTATATTTAGAACCTCAGCTGCACAGGGCACATACTTCTGCACAGGGCACATACTTCTGCACAGGGCACATACTTCTGCACAGGGCACATACTTCTGCACCTGGCAGATAGTAAATATTAATGTGCAGTATTTACCAGATTAAAAATAAAAGTACTTTAATACATTGCAATTTTTTTTTGTTTGCACTGAACATAATAAATAAAAATACTTGCTGGTCTTTTTCAAAAGATTCCCGTCTATATTCAGTAAACGCCAGCAAGTTTTGGAAGCCCCCAACCCCTCCCCCTTTGTTTCTCCACCATTTACAGTAAATGGAGTTTATTATTTTACAAATCCGCCAGCGCTGGTGAATCATGCCTGCTTCAGTATCTGCTGAATGATACACAAGCGCCCCCTCGTCCCCGGGCCACAATGGCCTCCGTTGTAGATGAAAGGCTGGCGGTGGGAGACCCTTGGCTGCATTGTTGGGCTTGTTTAGAAGCCGTTGTGTGTTTCTGCTCTTTCTACGATGTCCTCGATGTCTCAGCAATACATGAATCTGAGATCACACAGCCCACTGGCTTGATGTTTATGTACCTTCCGCCACAAAGGCCTGCTTATTGGCGCAGATAAAACAATTGTCTTTCTTCTCCTTGGAGTCACAATGCTCTCGCTGTCCGCGGCCCGTAGGTGTCTGTACACAGGGGCTGTCTGTCATACAAAACAGTTGACTTTAGTAAAAAAATAAATAAAAAAAGCCGGTCTGCAAAGATCAGACTTGTTTTTCAAGAGATTGCTGGAGCCAGGGTCAGGACTGTCCTGACCAGACACCCTTAAAGCTCTGCTCCGGCCTGGGAACTAATGATGCCCCCCCCCCCCCCCACCTCCATAAAAAAAAAAAGTCACCATCTAAATCAGGGGTAGGCAACCTGGGGCCCATCAGCTGTTGCAGAACTGCAAGTCCCATCATGCCTCTGGGAGTAATTGTAACTGCCAGCTTTGCAATGGCTCACGGGAAATGCAGTTCAACAACAACTGGAGGGCCCCTGGTTGCCTACCCCTGATCTAAATGCTCCTCTTGACCTCCGGAAAATTTACCCTCCTTCATGACCAGGCCATTTTTTGCGATACGGCACTGCATTACTTTAACCTCCCTGGCGGTTTTCCCGAGTGTGGCTCGGGGTTACATTTCAGCACCATTAGCGGTAACCCCGAGCCACACTCGGGATTGCATCGCAGGATCCTGGTGTGGCTTTACTTACCTTGTCCCCGGGATCCTGCGATGTCCCCCGCAGTGTCCGCGGGCTCCGTCCTCCTCCGAAGCCTCTCCTTGCCAGGCTCCGTTCCCTGCAAGCGTCGCGACGCATGGGGGCGGAGCCTGGCGGCAAATTCAAAAAAATGTAAAATCATAACACATACAGTACTGTAATCTTATAGATTACAGTACTGTATGAAATTATTTCACATCCTCTTTGTCCCCAGTGCTTTGTCCTATGCCCTGCATGCAGTTTTATATGATATGTACTGTTCTTTCTGCCTGGAAACTGGAGATTGTCCATAGCAACCAAAAAGTGTCCCTTTACGTCAAAAGTGGCTTTAGACCAGCTAGAAAACAGAGATAGTAAATTAGAACACTTGCAGAATTGAGAGATAGTGAATCGTGGGGAAATTTATTTTATTACTATTTATTTTTATTTTTTTTAATTATTATTATTTTTTTATTATATTATAATTTATGTTTTTGTGTTTCAAACTTTATCATACCCGGGATATCTACTAGACTCTTGTTTGGACAGATCTAAGTGTGTTATTGTTAAGAATTACAGACCTACAATATAAAACGCCAAATTTCCATGCAAAATAATTGTACCGCTTTCAGCACCTAAAATCCGAAATAATCATACCGCCAGGGAGGTTAACTGACATCTGCGCGGTCGTGCGACGCTGTGCCCAAAATAAAATTTGTAATTTTTTCCCCCACAAATAGAGCTTTCTTTTTGTGGTATTTGATCACCTCTGCGTTTTTTTGGGGTTTTATTGCTATAAACAAAGAAACATCAATTTTGAAAAAAATGTTTTTGTTTTACTTTCTACTGTATCTAAAACATGTCCAATAAAAAAAAAAAAAAATAAACGAAATCAAATTTCTTCATAAATTTAGGCCAATATGTATTCTGCTACATATTTTTAGTAAAAAAAAAAAAATCCCAATAAGCGTATATTGATTGGCTTGCGCAAAAGTTATAGCGTCTACAAGCTATGGGGTATACAGCGGGTAAAATAAGTATTGAACACGTCACCATTTTTCTAGGTAAATATATTTCTAAAGATGCTATTCACATGAAATTTTCACCACATGGTAACAATCCATGCAATCCTTGCATACAAAGACACCAAAACAAATAAGTTCAGAAATGAAGTTATGTGTAAGAAAATGGAAGGACACAGGGAAAACGTACTGAACGCATGAAGAAAGGGAGGTGCAAAAGGCATGGAAAGCCAAGACACCAGCTGAAATCTATCAGTAATTAGACAGCAATCCTGCCCCTTGTCAGTGCAAATTAATATCAGCTGGTTCAGTCTCAATTGATGGGTTATAAAAAGGTGTCTCATTACCAAGGTGTCACACAAGAAACATCTCATGATGGGTAAAAGCAAAGAGCTCTCTCAAGACCTTTGCAACCTTATTGTTGCAAAACATACTAATGGCATTGGTTGCAGAAGGATTTCTAAACTTCTAAATCTTCCAGTGAGCACTGTTGGGGCCATAATCCGAAAGTGGAAAGAATATCATTTCACCATAAACTGGCCATGACCAGGTGCTCCTTGCAAGATATCTAACAGAGGAGTCAAAAGAATTATTAGAAGAGTTGTCCAAGAGCCAAGGACCACCTGTGGAGAGCTTCAGAAAGACCAGGAATTATCAGGTACAATTGTTTCAAAGAAAACCATAAGTAATGCACTCACCCGCCATGGCCTGTATCAACGCTTCAACAACATGTTGAAGCTCGTTTAAAGTTTGCTGCACAACATTTATTCAAGCCTGTGAAATACTGGGGAGAATATAGTCTGGTCAGATGAGACCAAAATTGAATTCTTTGGATGTCATAATACACATCATGTTTGGAGGTCAAATGGCACATCACCCCAAAAACACCCCCTTATCAACAGTGAAGTTTGGAGGTGGGAACATCATGGTGCGGGGCTGTTTTTCAGCATACTGTACTGGCAAACTTCATATCGTTGAAGGAAGAATGAATGGACAAATGTACCAAGACATTCTTGATAAAAATCTGCTGCCATCTACCAGGATGATGAAGAAGAAACGAGGGAGGACATTTCAGCAAGACAATGATCTCAAACACAAAGCCAAGGAAACTCTCAATTGGTTTCAAAGAAAGAAAATAAAGCTGCTAGAATGGCCCAGCCAATCCCCTGACTTGAATCCAATAGAAAATCTATGGAAAGAACTAAAGATCAGAGTTCATAGAAGAGGCCCACAGAACCTTCAAGATTTGAAGACTGTGTGGAAGAATGGGCCAAAATCACACCTGAGCAACGCATACAACTCCTTTCTCCATACAGGAGGCGTCTTGAAGCTGTCACTGCCAACAAAGGATTTTGTACCAAGTATTAAATACATTTTAGTTAGTGTGTTCAATACTTTTTCCCTGTATCATAACATTTTATTACACGTCACTTCACACCTAAAGAGGTGGTGCTGGGATCTGTTGACATAGGAGAAAGAGTACAAGCTGGACACTGTTATTTTGCTACACAACCAAGGGGCCTTGGGTTCCTGCCTGTAATGGGCCTTTGACTTTATTCTGAGTCCCTGTCAGATCTTCACACAGTGTCCAGCTAGGTTCTGCAAACAAGTGAGTGCTGGAGGAAAAAGTGGAGCTGTATATATAGAGACTGTATATAGGAAGAGTTGGCCCCTGAAGTTTTACTAAAATTTAAGTGGGCATCCCATAACCGCCTATCCCTATCCAAGTTATTATCCCCAATATATAACGAAAACAAAGTCATGGACTGTTCTCTGTCTTTGGAATCCCTGTGAAAATTTGGTGTGTCTGGTTGTGCAGGGTGGGGGGGATCCCTGTTTAACTGCGGCTCCTTAGGGGGTGCGCTACAAAATATATCTATGAAATATTATTTATTACAAAATAATAAAAGCCCAGTTGTAAAAGTGTAAAAACAAAAACCTCTGCAATACTCTTATCCCAAGGCATCATGGACACCACCCCCTGGAGTGCGTCATCACTAGAGATGATGAAAATTGAGATTTTTCGTTTTCTTAAAACATCTGTGAAAGGCGGGAGATTTCAGTAAAATTTAGCCCTTTTGTAAAAATGCAATGGGACCGGTGGAGAAGGTAAAATTAGGGTGTTTTTTGTTTTGTTAAAGGATGCATTAGGCTGTAAATGGCCCCGAGGGGTTTGGAAGCTCCTTTCAACTATTTTGGACCTGTTCTTGTGCCAAAAACAGCCCTCATTAACTTCATTATCTTAACAGAAAAATGGAAAAATAAAAAAATTGTATTGTATTTTATCTCATTGCATTTACAATATCAGTCGACAATACTCTGTTGTATTTTTATATATTTATAATATAATATATATTACAATATAATTTATTTTAATTTTTATATATATATATATATATATATATATATATATATATATATATATATATATATATATATATATATATATATTTATTTATTTATTTATTTTTTCACGAGCAATATATAATTTATAGTTGTAGCCCTGATGAAGGGGGATCAAATAAACACAAAATAAAGACAAAAAATGGAAGAAATCACAATTGCCAAAACACTATGAACCCATTTAAATTCTGCATTATGGCAATGCATGTAACAATTATTACTGCATTGCAGGCCCGTTCATTTTGAAGGCAATACGCTGTAGTGCGCCACATTGCTTGGTGGTACGTTGCGTTATAAAATAAAGGGGCACGTCCAATTTTCGACAGAGTGCATTGGCAGCCAATTCATTTTAATGGGCAGTCTTAATGTAACACACTTTACCCATATGTAACCCAAAATAATTAAAATACAAACTAGACATGTGCAGAACGAAAACATTGGTTTTGTTCCATTTCGGATCAATTAGTTAAGTTACTAATTTTGTTTTGTTGCATTTGTAAAGAAATTCATTCCTTTTATTCGTTTTTGACTAGATTTAAATTTTCCCAAATGGTTTAGAAGTATTCAATTCAAATTTTGATTAGAAAATATCAGATCGATTTTTAAATTCATTGTGAAGAATAGCTGGTTCTATTCTATTACAGTGAGGGAAAAAAATATTTGGTCCCTTGCTGATTTTGTACATTTTGCCCACTGACAAAGAAATGATCGGTCTATAATTTTAATGGTTGGTTTATTTTACCAATTAGAGACAGAATAACAACAAAAATATCCAGAAAAAAACGCATTTCAAAAAAAGTTAGAAATTGATTTGCATTTTAATGAGTGAAATAAATATTTGACCGCTTCGCAAAACATGACTTAGTACTTGGTAGCAAAACCCTTGTTGGTAATCAAAGAGGTCAGACGTTTCTTGTAGTCGGCCACCAGGTTTGCACACATCTCAGGAAGGATTTTGTCCCACTCCTCTGTGCAGATCCTCTCCAAGTCATTAAGGTTTTGAGGCTGACGCTTGGCAACTTGAACCTTCAGCTCCCTCCACATATTTTTCTATGGGATTAAGGTCTGGAGACGGCTTGGGCCACTCCAGGACCTTAATGTGCTTCTTCTTGAGACACTCCTTTGTTGCCTTGGCCGTGTGTTTTGGGTCATTGTCATGCTGGATTACCCATCCACAACCCATTTTCAATGCTCTGCCTGAGGGAAGGAGGTTCTCATCCAAGATTTGATGGTACATGGCCCCGTCCATCGTCCCTTTGATGCGGTGAAGTTGTCCTGTCCCCTTAGCAGAAAAACACCCCCAAAGCATAATGTTTCCACCTCCATGATTGACGGTGGGGGATGGTGTTGTTGGGGTCATAGGCAGCATTCCTCCTCTTCCAAACACGGCGGGTCGAGTTGATGCCAAAGAGCTCGATATTGGTCTCTTCTGACCACAACACTTTCACCCAGTTCTCCTCTGAATCATTCAGATGTTCATTAGCAAACTTCAGACAGGTCTGTACATGTGCACATTGAACAGGGGAACCTTGCGGGCGCTGCAGGATTTCAGTCCTTCATAGTGTAGTGTGTTACCAATTGTTTTCTTGGTGACTATGGTCCCAGCTGCCTTGAGATCATTGATAAGATTCTCCTGTGTAGTTCTGGGCTGATTTCTCACCATTCTCATGATCATTGAAACTCCAGGAGGTGAGATCTTGTATGGAGCCCCAGACCGAGGGAGACTGAGAGTTATTTTGTGTTTCTTCCATTTGCGAATAATCGCACCAAAAGTTGTTACCCTCTCACCAAGCTGCATTCTTTTCTATACTATTCTTTTATCTTTCTGTTATACTCTATTCTATTCCTATATTTTCTATTCTGTTCTGTTATACTCTATTCTATTCCTATATTTTCTATTCTGTTCTGTTTTACTCTATTCTTTTCTATTATATTATATTCTGTTTTATTCTATTCTTTTTGGAATTCAAATTTCAGAAGACACCCATATTCTTTCTGTTTTATTCTATTCTATTCTTTTCTATTATAATCTTTTCAAAATTCAGAAGATGGCTATATTCTAACACTAATACACATCAGTAATCAGTACTAGTCAGCAACATGGTTATATTTCAAATTTGTTTTTGAATTTGATTTCATTTTCAAATTCAATTAGAATTTTGGACGAAATTTAATTTAGTTCTTTTGGATTTAGTTTAAATTCATTACTATCGTAATTTGGAAAATCAGATACATCTGAATCTCGGAATAATGAAAAATGTTGTACAAATTTCGATTTGAAACAAAATACACATGTCTACCTTAAACCTGTATCAGTCAGATCAGCATGGGTGCAAAGATAGACAGGTTTGGCTTGTCAGGCTCCAGTAGGCTTCAACAAAATGGCGGTGGTCTGCATACAGACACCAACTCCCTGTTGCATAAATGTGAATGAAATGGGTAAAAGATGGTTCCAGTTTCTATTCTCCAACTGTTGAGAATGCCTGAGATGCATTTCGCCATTTTTAGCATAAAGTCCTTTAATACACCACAAAGAAGTAAATGGGCAAAAAATAAAAATTTAAAACAATAAAAACAGTGTAGCGATTCCCAAAACATCCAATACCTTGCACTTTTTATAAGTTTACATAATTCTTGGGAAAATTTTTTTTTTTTTTTTAACTACCATAAATACACCCCTAAATAAATTTTGCATAAACAGGCCAATGAGAGTTTCCAGCTTGGGCAAATCAATTTGGCAGTGCCCTGCATTCATGGTAAAGTGTTGCAGAGGATGGTGCTGCCATTATAACCTTGCACCACTCTTGCCATCATCAAAGGCCACCCAGTGCCAGAGGAGAAGCAAAGGGAACCCTGTGCGTCACATGACTGGCCAGAAGACATCTGGTAAGAAAAAAAAAAAAAAATTACACTAAAAGTAAAAAACAGTATACACTATATTACCAAAAGTATTGGGACGCCTGCCTTTACACACACATGAACTTTAATGGCATCCCAGTCTTAGTCCGTAGGGTTCAATATTGAGTTGACCCACCCTTTGCAGCTATAACAGCTTCAACTCTTCTGGGAAGGCCGTCCACAAGGTTTAGGAGTGTGTCTATGGGAATGTTTGACCATTCTTCTAGAAGCGCATTTGTGAGGTCAGGCACTGATGTGGACGAGAAGGCCTGGCTCGCAGTCTCCGCTTTAATTCACCACAAAGGTGTTCTATCGGGTTGAGGTCAGGACTCTGTGCAGGCCAGTCAAGTTCCTCCACTCAAACTCACTTATCCATGTCTTTATGGACCTTACTTTGTGCACTGGTCCAAATCATTTGGTGGAGGGGAGATTATGGTGTGGGGGTTGTTTTTCAGGGGTTGGGCTTGGCCCCTTAGTTCCAGTGAAGGAAACTCTTAAGGCATCAGCATACCAACACATTTTGGACAATTTGATGCTCCCAACTTTTTGGGAACAGTTTGGGGATGGCCCCTTCCTGTTCCAACATGACTGCGCACCAGTGCACAAAGCAAGGTCCATAAAGACATGGATGAGCGAGTTTGGGGTGGAGGAACTTGACTGGCCTGTCCTGACCTCAACCTGATAGAACACCTTTGGGATGAATTAGAGCGGAGACTGTGAGCCAGGCCTTCTTGTCCAACATCAGTGCCTGACCTCACAAATGCGCTTCTGGAAGAATGGTCAAACATTCCCATAGACACCCTCCTAAACCTTGTGGACAGCCTTCCCAGAAGAGTTGAAGCTGTTATAGCTGCAAAGGGTGGGCCAACTCAATATTAAACCCTACGGACTAAGACTGGGATGCCATTAAAGTTCATGTGCATCCAAAGGCAGGCATCCCAATAGTTTTGGTAATATAGGTAAGGATTTTTTTTGTAGATGGATTATTTTTAATTGCACTCTCACCTTAAATTTAAAGGGGACAACCTCTCTTCAAACCCTTCAAACCCAATTCTAGCTTCTCCCCACCATGGAGGCCCATATGGGCCTCCATGGTGGGGAGAAGCTAGAATTGGGCTTTATGGGTTTGAAGAGAGGTTGTCCCCTTTAAATTTAAGGTGAGAGTGCAATTAAAAATAATCCATCTACAAAAAAAATCCTTACCTTACCTTATCCTTTTTTTTGGTTGAACTAGATTGACATGTGTCTTTTTTCGACCTGACTAACTATGTAGCTATATAGGATGTCTCCAATTTACAAGCCAACCTCAATGCACTGATTGGGCAACTAAGTGGCAAATGAGGTTTAGTGTTGATAAATGTAAAGTTGGGGGCTATGAATATGCATGCATCATACATACTAGGGGGAGAACAACTGGGGGAATCCGTGGTGGAGAAGGATCTGGGTGTTCTGGTAGATCATAAGCTCAATAATAGCATGCAATGCCAAACTGTGGTTTCCAAAGCGAGCAAAGTCCTTTCTTGTATTAAGAGAGGTATGGACACCAGAGAGAGATATAATTTTGCCCCTATACAAATCATTAGTAAGACCTCATCTGGAATATGCAGTTCAGTTTTGGGCACCAGTTCACAAAAAGGATAATCGGGGAACTGGAGAAAGTGCAGAGAAGAGCAACCAAACTGATAAGAAGAATGGAGGAGCTCAGCTATGAGGAAAGATTAGAGCAGTGATGGTGAACCTTGGCGCCCCAGATGTTTTGGAACTACATTTCCCATGATGCTCATGCACTCTGCAGTGTAAATGAGCATCATGGGAAATGTAGTTCCAAAACATCTGGGGTGCCAACGTTCGCCATCACTGGATTAGAGGAACTGAACTTATTAACTCTTGAGAAGAGGAGATTAAGAGGGGATATGATCACCATGTATAAATACATAAGTGATCCATATAGTGAACTTGGTGTTGAGTTATTCACTTTAAGGTCATCACAGAGGACAAGGGGGCACCCTTTACGTATAGAGGAAAAAATATTTCATCTCCAAATACGGAAAGGTTTCTTCACAGTTATGCCCCATACACACGATCGGAATTTCCGTCAGAAAAAACTTTGGATGGTTTTTCCGACGGAATTCCGCTCAAGCTTGCCTTGGATACACACGGCCACACAAAAGTTCTCTGAACTTTCGACCGCCAAGAACGCGGTGTGACGTACAACACTACGACGAGCCGAGAAAAATGAAGTTCAATGTTTCCGAGCATGCGTGATTTTTTTTTTTGCGCGTCCGAATTGAATACAGACGAACGCATTTTCGGATAGGAACTTTTTCCGACCGAAAAATAGAGAACCTGCTCTCAATCTTTTGCTGGCTGGAATTCCGCCAGCAAAAGTACGATGGAGCCATACACACGGTCGGAATTTCTGACCAAAAGCTCTCATCCAACTTTTGCTGGTCGTGTGTACGGGGCATAAGAGCTGTGAAAATGTGGAATGGACTCCCTCCGGAGGTGGTTCTGGCCAGCTCAGTAGATTGCTTTAAAAAAAGGTCTGGATTCTTTCCTAAATGTACATAATATAATTGGGGTACTAAAATTTATAGGTAAAGCTGATCCAGGGAAAATCCGATTGCCCCTCGGGGGATCAGGAAGGAATTTCTCCCCCTGCTGGAGCAAATTAGATCATGCTCTACTGGGGTTTTTTGCCTTCCTCTGGATCAACTGTGGGTGAAGGATTGTGTATATGGGATTGTATTTTTTTTTTTTGCTTGAACTAGATGGACTTGTGTCTTTTTTTTCAACCTGACTAACTATGTAACAAACAGCGATGGTTTCCTAATGCTCAGGACATTATGTGGAACATTATACTGTCAAAATGTACAGGGCTGTTTTATTAGCACCAGCTACGCTATATGCAGTCTGTGACCTTTCCGTATTACATGTGACCCACAAGGTCAAGCGTGAAGATTCAGCGGCTGACAACTGACACTCCAGTTAGTGTAGCTGGGGCCTCACTCAGCAAGCAACTTACTAAGCTCCCGTATAGTGTATCACACAGCCATGTTTGCAAAAACTAATTAACGGAGTATGCAAACATTTGCTTACTCTCTGTAAACTTGTTAAAGTGTACATCACATAGCACGGGGCTTTACTATAATCTTCTCTGCAAGAGCAGGTGTATCAAAGTTACGTGAGCGCCGGTCTTCATGGCCTTCATGGCCTTCATGGCCTTGGGTAATATTCAAGAGGAACTTCAAGGCCAAAAATTTTTTTTTGTAGAATTTAGGATAAAGCATAAGAGCCTGTGGATGGATTTTAATGCATACAAGAAAAAAAAAAAATGAAAGCACAACAAGTCCAGAAATCTCTTATTAATTGCAATATTCCTAGGGAAATCCAACACGTTTCAGGCAAATAAAAAGGCTCCCCCCTTCATCAGGGCTACAACTATAAATAAATTGTATTGTAATCTATATTACATTATAAATATATAAAAATACAATGAACAGATTATTGTCGACTGATATTGTAAATGTAATGAGATCAAATACAATACAAATCAATTATATAATATAGTGAAAATTTTCTGACCGGCAGCTGCAGCGTAAGCCGTGTGGGGTCATTTCTAAAGATTCATCGGTAAATCTTTCCCAAAACGATATACACTATATTGTCAAAAGAGAGGTGCTTTACAAAAGAAAGCTAGGAAGGACGATATTCTTCAGGTCAGCTCGTAGGAAGTGGTAAGGATGCTGCATTTCTGGCAGGATCAACAGGTATTTTCTGTACTTGCTAAAAATGTTCCCAAAAAGAAAGCAAACTATTGCAGCCACCACATCCAAGGACTGTAATTAATTACATTTTTGTTCTTTGATTTAGTTATGCTTTACGTGCAGGCACCTAGAGGTACATGCACTATACTACCAAAAGTATTGGGACGCCTGTCTTTACACGCACATGCATTTTAATGGCATCCCAGTCTTCGTCCGTAGGGTTCAGTATTGAGTTGGCCCGCCCTTTGCAGCTATAACAGCTTCAACTCTTCTGGGAAGGCTGTCCACAAGGTTTAGGAGTGTGTCTATGGGAATGTTTGACCATTCTTCTAGAAGTGCATTTGTGAGGTCAGGGACTGATATTGGGTGAGAAGGCCTGGCTCGCAGTCTCCGCTCTAATTCATCCCAAAGGTGTTCTATCGGGTTGAGGTCAGGACTCTGTGCAGGCCAGTCAAGTTCCTCCACCCCAGACTCGCTCATCCATGTCTTTATGGACCTTGCTTTGTGCACTGCTCCAAATCATTTGGTGGAGGGGGGATTATGGTGCGAGGTTGTTTTTCAGGGGTTGGGCTTGGACCCTTAGTTCTGTTTAAATAACAGACATGTTATACTTACCTCCTCTATGCAGTTGGTTTTGCACAGAGCAGCCTGGATCCTCCTCTTCTCGGGTGCCTCTTTGCTGCTCCTGGCCCCTCCCTCCCGTCGAGTGCCCCCACAGCAAGCAGCTTGCTATGGGGACACCCGACCTGAGCTACAGCTCCGTATGTCTATTCAGACACAGAGCTGCTGTTCGGCCCCTCTCTCGCCTGATTGGCTGACTGACTGACTTTGATTGACAGCTGAGGGAGCCAATGGCGCAGCTGCTGTGTCTCAGCCAATCAGGAGGGAGAGTCCCGGATGGCCGAGGGATTCGTGGACATCGCTGAACAGAGAGGGGGCTCAGGTAAGTATTAGGGGGTGCTGGGGCGGCCCATTCCTGTTCCAACATGGCTTTGCCTGTAAAGGCAGTTGTTCCAATACTTTTGGTAATATAATATATATATATATATATATATATATATATATATATATATATATATATATATATATATATATATATATATATATATATACCCTATGTGGTTTCTGCATATCTTCACCTACTGTCTATAGACATCTTTATATATATATGTGCATTGGAATACTACTCACAAAATTCGGGCTGACTTTGGATAGGCACTTTGCCTTGTGGTCATACAATATATAATTCTGTATGTATTCCCCCACTTTTGTGTATTATGTACAGTATCTCTCAGAATCGTGCTATAGATTATTCTTTTCAATTGTACTAAATCTAAATTGAATATCTGTTTCCTTATGTATTAGCCCTGAAGAAGGGGAAGACAATTCTCCGAAAACGCGTTGGCTCTGCTTGTTACTATTCTCTTCAATATTCTACTATAATAAACCATCAAGTGAGGCGATCTTTTGTTACCAGGCGCTCCTTCATACTTACTAAAGCAGCACTCTGGAATCCTTTATTTTACACAAGAACATATTATTGTCAGCAATACAATGTGATGAATGGTTGAGTACCTTCCCTGGCAGCCCGTGCCACAGCCAAGGTTGGCTAAACTGGGTTCTGGCCCAGGGGTCTAGGCTCACTTGCTGGTTGCTGCCTGCCTGTTCCTGTACTGTCCAGCAGGCCTCAGTGACAGCACACAGACTGGGCTGAGGGCTCACTTGAGCTGGCTTATCAGTGCCCAGCAATGCAGCGTCACCCGTGCCCATTAGTGCAGCCTGATCAGTGCCCATTAATGCAGCCTGATCAGTGCCCATCAATACAGCCTCACCAATGCAGCCTCATAAGTGCCCTTTAGCTCAGCCTCACCAATGCCCATCAATGCAGCCTCACCAGTGCCCATCAATTTAGCCTCATCAGTACCCATCAATGCAGCCTCAACAGTGCCCATCAATGCAGCCTTATCTGTGCCCATCAGCCCAGCATTACCTGTGCCCATCAATGCAGCCTGATCAGTGCCCATCAGTGCAGCATCACCAGTGCATGGGGAGAGGAGAGCGGCTGGTATACACAGAGCGGGAATCTCCTGCTTACCCGGCGTGCACGCTGTCACACTAAGTCCCGCCTCCTGGGCCTGCTCCTATGATGGACATCACACATCCCAGCATTGGACCAGTGTGACATCCATCATAGGAGTTTGTCCAGGAGGGGGACTTCCTATGACACTGGCCGCACTGGGTAAGTGGGAAGTCCCCGCTCTGTGTAATCCGGCGGCGCTCGCCCCCCCTCCCTTCAGAGGCAGCCCATGCACCCGCCCAGGATCGGCCCTGCAAAGCGGCCCACCGGGAAATCCAGTCCAGCCCTGTATTATAGCCCCAAGTTCCCGGACAACCCCAGGTCTTGGGACTCGGGGCTAATAATTGTCAATGACTAATACGAGACCCAGGGCCTTTTGGGGGCTCACTCGTGGCTATAGCCCGGGTCGGCCCCCCTCCCGATGCCACTCTACTACACCTCTCTCCTTGCTTTTGACACCACCACTACCACCCTCAATTATAGACTGGATCTTCCTCTAGCCAAGGTCATCAGGACCAAGCTAGAGTGTAGAGCAGCCTTCCTCAAACATTTCACCATGGAGGAACCCTTGAAATAACTTTCCGGTCTGAAGGAAACCCCTGCTCATAACAGATAGCTAAAGACATCCCTAGTTTTGACAGGTACCCAGCTCCCACTTCCGCTCTGGCCGCCTAGGCAGCCCCTCCCTCCCTGCAATTTTCTGGGACACGTCACAGGTCCCAGAAGATTGCCCGGTCATTCAGGACGCGCAGTGCGCACCTGGCTGTGAAGCCGCAAGGTGTCACAGCCGGGCGCCCACAGTATTGATGTCGGCGCCGCGGAGAGGCGGGGAAGAGAACCGAGGCTTCGGGCCGCCGCATCACTGGACCGTGGGACAGGTGAGTGTGTTTATTAAAAGTCACCAGCTACACTCCTCCCCCTAGAACACAATCTCATACCTCCCAACCTTTTGAGATGGGAATGAGGGACACCTATCAGCAAAAGTATGCAGACATAGGACACACCCCTTGCCACGCCCCCTTAAAGGAGAATTGTACAAAAAAACTGATTGGTTAAACCCACAAGTCCTTTTATTTACCACCACTATTTCCTTTATATTGGCTTTTAGAATTGACAAATGCAGCAATTTACAAATCAGATGAAAGGTTTAGCACTGGAAAACACTTTTTGCTAGATAGAAAGTGCATTTTATATACAACTATATAGATCAGACCAAAATGCGGGACAAATCAGGGGGAAAGAGGGACAGAGGGACATTGCTCCAAATCAGGGACAGTCCCTCGAAATCAGGGACAGTTGGGAGCTATGCAATCTCACTTCAGGGCTGCCAGAAAGCATTAGGAATACAATCACCTTGCTCTTTTAGTGATTTGCACTTCTCAGTACCTTAACAGGTCACAGTCAGTAACTGCAGAGGCACCAGGATTTACAGCTGGCTCTTTCCAGGAAGTAAATGCTGACCATGGATGATGCAAAAACAAAGATAGTGCCGTCCTTCTGGAAGGAAAAGTAGATGAAGGCATTATCAGGCATGATTAGTACTCTGATCTCTATGGGAGGTAATAATTACCTAAATTACATTATTGGGCAATCATATCCCAAAAATTACTATCAGGGGTTGAGGTTTCAAAAACATCTTTAGTTGGGACATATCTGATCTGTCATGTGTGTACAGAAGAAGACTATTGAAGTAACCACACAAAATATACAACAGGGGAAGGAGAGATATCACTGCCGTGCGATATAATAATTTACAGTGCCTTGAAAAAGTATTCATACCCCTTGAAATTTTCCACATTTTTCATGTTACAACCAAAAACGTAAATGTGTTTTATCGGGATTTTATGTGATAGACCAACACAAAGTGGCACATAATTGTGAAGTGGAAGGAAAATGATAAATGGTTTTCAATATTTTTTACAAATAAAATATGTGAAAAGTGTGGGGTACATTTGTATAGCGCCCCCCTGAGTCAATACTTTGTAGAACCTCCTTTCACTGCAATTACAGCTGCAAGTCTTTTTGGGGATGTCTCTACCAGCTTTGCACATCTAGAGAGGGACACTTTTGCCCATTCTTCTTTGTAAAATATCTCAAGCTCTGTCAGATTGGATGGGGAGCGTCTGTGAACAGCGATTTTCAAGTCTTGCCACAGATTCTCAATTGGATTTAGGTCTGGGCTGTGACTGGGCCATTCTAACACATGAATATGATTTGATCTAAACCATTCCATTGTAGCTCTGGCTGTATGTTTCGGGTCGTTGTCCTGCTGGAAGGTGAACCTCCACCCCAGTCTCAAGTCTTTTGCTGACTCTAATGCCACGTACACAGGGCCGGACTTCCCGAGAGAAAAAGTTTTCTGTCGGCATTTCCGACGGACTCAGATATAGAAAATGTTCTAAATCTTTCCGTCGGAAATGCCGACGGAATTTAGCCCGTTGGCAAGTCCGGTCGTGTGTACGCGGCATAACAGGTTTTCTTCTAAGATTGCCCTGTATTTGGTTCCATCCATTTTCCCCATCAACTCTGACCATCTTCCCTGTCCCTGCTGAAGAAAGGAATCCCCGCAACATGATACTGCCACCACCATGTTTCACGGTGGGAATGGTGTGTTCAGGGTGCAGTGTTAGTTTTCCGCCATACCGTTTTGCTTTTAGAGTAAAAAGTCCAATTTTGGTCTCATCTGACCAGAGCACCTTCTTCCACATGTTTGCTGTGTCCCCCAAATGGCTTCTCCCAAACTGCAAGCGGGACTTCTTATGGCTTTGTTTCAACAATGGCTTTCTTTTTGCCACTCTTCCATAAAGGCCAGATTTGTGGAGAACACGACTAATAGTTGTCCTGTGGACAGATTCTCCCACCTGAGCTGTGGATCTCTGAAGCTCCTCCAGAGTTACCGTGGCGTTTTGATATATTTTTAATTATTTAATAATGGTGTCCCTTGGCTTCCAGATGTTATGTAAGAGGGTACAGGAGCTGCCAATCTCGAAATGTGTTATTTACATTGAGATTATCTGCCTGAGTCGGGTGTAAAGTTTAAATTAGATTCAAGAAACTGAATCTCGGGCTGCACCTGCCCCTTCCAGGACTGGTATTCCACCAGCAGATTGACTTACAAGTATTTTAACTTCTCTTTAAAGATGATCGAGGCAGATGCGGTTTTATGTCGCAGCAATCATCCTCGTATTTTTTTTTTTTTCCTCCTCCTTCTCAGATCCGTTTGATATAAAATATGGGTGAGGGAAATTTGTCATTACAATCCAGGGCGACATATGGGCATTAAGTGTTGTTAATGGAGAAAGTGCTCAATACACGGATAACATTGACACTATGAAGGTATTCTGCCTGGAGTCAGGACATTGCAGGAGATCCTCAGAGGGCACAAGACTCACTGCAAGAAGCACCGGCCAATTAGAAATCAGCCCTTATATACTGTGTATGTGTTTATACTGTATGTACAATATATATATATATAATATATACACTGTATTAATACGTATAATTCAAAAATAAATGACTAAATATATTTGTATTGTGTGTGTGTATATATATATATATATTACATATTATATTAGCATTAGGTAGATAGATAGATAGATAGATAGATAGATAGATAGATAGATAGATAGATAGATAGATAGATAGATAGATAGATAGATAGATAGATAGATAGATAGATAGATAGATAGAAAGATAGATAGACACAGTGGGGAAAATTATTTGATCCCCGGCAGATTTTGCAAGTTTGCCCAATTACAAAGAAATTAGGGGTCTATAATTTTTTATCATATCTTTTTAAATGATAGAGACTTAATATCAATCAAAAAGCCAAAAAAAAAAACACATAAAAGAAATGTTATAAATCAAGTTGCAGTTCAGTGAGTAAAAAAAAATATTTGATCCCCAAGCAAAACATGACTTAGTACTTGGTGGAGAAACCCTTGTTGGCAAGCACAGAGGTCAGACGTTTCTTGTAGTTGGTGACCAGGTTTGCACACATCTCAGGATTTTGGTCCACTCTTCTTTACAGATCTTCTCTAAGGCTCGATTCACATCTATGCATGTTGCTTTTGAGCGTTTCTGCAGTGTTTTTTGTGATGCTTGCCACGTTTTTAAGCAGCGTTTTTACAGCGTTTTTGCGTTATTTATTTATTTTTTTTACAGTTTTTTTTATACTGTATACAATAAAAAAAAAACAAAAAAGCAAAACGCGTCAAAAACGCAGCAAAAACGCTGTAAAAGCGCTGCAAAAACGCTGTACTTGCGTTTTTGATGCTGGTCCATTGAATTCTATTACATGCAAAACGCTGCATTTTGCATGAAAAAAAGTCCCTGACACTTTCCAAAAACGCAGAGGTACAAAAATTCATTGATGTGAACATGTTCCATAGGAACCCATGTTAAAAAATTCCCATGCATTTCTGCAAAATGCAAAAGGCGTCAAAAAACTCATTAGTGTGAATGGAGCCTAAATCCTTAAGGTTTCTTGGCTGTCTCTTGGCAACGCAAAGTTTCAGCTCCATAGATTTTTTTATCGGATTAAAGCAGGGGTGTCAAACTCAATTTCATCGTGGGCCGCATTAGCTGTGCGGTTGCCCTCAAAGGGCCAATTGTATCTGGGTCGTACTACGTACAGAGTGCAGAATTCAGGATTACGTCAGGATTATGCTACATGCAGAGAGCAGGGTTGAGCCATGCGCTACGTACAGAGAGCACGGATTCAAGGGTGCGCTACGTACAGAGTGCAGGGGTTCAGGATTATGTCAGGATTATGCTACATACAGAGTTCAGGGTTCAGCAGTGCGCTACATACAGAGTGCACAGATTCAGGGGTGCAATACTTACAGAGTGCAGAGGTTCAGAGGTGCGCTACAAACAGAATGCAGGGGTTCAGGGGTGCGCTACGTACAGAGTGCAGGGGTTCAGAGGTGCGCTACGTACAGAGTGCAGGGGTTCAGAGGTGCGCTACGTACAGAGTGCAGGGGTTCAGAGGTGCGCTACGTACAGAGTGCAGGGATTCAGAGGTGCGCTACGTACAGAGTGCAGGGGTTCAGAGGTGCGCTACATACAGAGTGCAGGGGTTCAGAAGTGCGCTACGTACAGAGTGCAGGGGTTCAGAGGTGCGCTACGTACAGAGTGCAGGGGTTTAGAGGTACACTACGTATAGAGTGCAGGGGTTCAGAGGTGCGCTATGTACAGAGTGCAGGGGTTCAGAGGTGCGCTACATACAGAGTGCAGGGGTTCAGAGGTGCGCTACATACAGAGTGCAGGGGTTCAGAGGTGCGCTACATACAGAGTGCAGGGGTTCAGAGGTGCGCTATGAACAGAGTGCAGGGGTTCAGAGGTGCGCTACGTACAGAGTGCAGGGGTTCAGAGGTGCGCTATGTACAGAGTGCAGGGGTTCAGAGGTGCGCTACATACAGAGTGCAGGGGTTCAGAGGTGCGCTACAAACAGAATGCAGGGGTTCAGAGGTGCGCTATGAACAGAGTGCAGGGGTTCAGAGGTGCGCTACGTACAGAGTGCAGGGGTTCAGAGGTGCGCTACGAACAGAGTGCAGGGGTTCAGAGGTGCGCTACGTACAGAGTGCAGGGGTTCAGAGGTGCGCTACGTACAGAGTGCGTTCAGGGGTGCGCTACGTACAGAGTGCACAGATTCAGGGGTGCAATATGTACAGAGTGCACAGATCAAGAGGTGCGATATGTAAAGAGTGCAGGGTTCAGGGGTGCGCTGTAACATCTCATTGCAAACCCTCCTTCTGGGTTCTGATCTCTGCACCCAGCACTTTGCCCCCATCCCCCCACCTCTAAACACATCTTCCTACACACCTCCACAGCCCTCCTCCTCCCCTTCCACAACAAACCTCACATCTGTAGTCTCTCCTACCTGATGGCATTTGCAAGAATGCTTTCATGGCCACTAAGTCCTTAAAAGCCCGCCCTAAAGATACAGCCGCTGGATGTATATTAGAACACACAGCTGCCGCAGTCATCAGGTACCTCTGCCACTGACAGGCTTTGCCGGACCAACAGCTATGTGCTCAGCTACACGCACACAAACGGCGCCACTGGGGAGACTAAGAAGGAGAGCGCAGGACAGCGTGTTTACTACTGTTGCCCGCGGGCCTTGTGTTTGCCATCTGTGGATTAAAGTGATTGTAAAGTCTCGTATTTTGTTTTTTTTTTGTCAAAAATAACAAACATGTCATGCTTACCTGCTCTGTTGCAGTGGATTTGCACAGAGCAGCCCTGATCGTTCTCTTCTCTGGTCCCTCTTCGGCTCTCCTGGCCCCTCCCTCCTGATGAGTGCCCCCGCAGCAAGCAGCTTGCTATGGGGACACACGAGCCGAGCTTCAGCTCCGTGTAGCCATTCATACACGGAGCTGTGGTATGGCCCCGCCTCCTTTCTTTCCTCATTGGCTGACTGACTTTGATTGACAGCAGGGGGAGCCAATGGCGCCACGATGCTGTTTCAGCCAATGAGGAGGAGAGTTGCGGGCAGCGGAGACAATCCTACAAAATCGCTAGACAGAGATGGGGCTCAGGTAAGTATTAGGGGGGCTGAGAGGGGCTTCTGCACACAGAAGGCTTTTTATCTTAATGTATAGAATGCATTAAGATGAAAAACCTTCTGCCTTTACAACCAATTTAAAGTCTGGAGACTGATTAGGCCACTTAATGACCTTAATGTCCTTCTTCTTGAGCCACTCCTTAGTTGCCTTGGCGGTATGTTTTCGATCATTGTCATGCTGGAAGACCCATCCACGACCCATCTTCAGTGTTCTGGCTCAGGGAAGAAGGTTTTTAACTCAAATTTTACAATACATGGCCCCATCCATTGGCCCCTCAACATGGCAAATTCGGCCTGTACCTTTAGCAAAGAAACAGCCCCAAAGCATCATGTTTCCACTTCCGTGCTTGACTGTAGGGATGGTTTTCTTAGGGTCATAATCAGTATTTTTCTTCCTCCAAAAGCCTAGCCAGTCTCCAGACCTTAATCCTATTGTCAGGAAGGGCATACCAATTTTAAGATGGCGGCCACCGAAGTTCCCCTGTACTGCATGTCCCACTAAGAAGAGCTGCATGGCAGGCTTGTGTGCACCGATGTACATGCGCATGCGTGTGCGTGCTAATACTGAACCGAATGCCAACAAGTGTGCGTGCGTGGGTGCATGCGCGCGCACCCTGTGACAGTTCTTGGTGCCAAACAGACTATTTAAACTGACTCATTCCCCAGGATCAGTACTGTCAGGTCTACAGTGTTTCCTGTGATTTCTGATATCTGTTTGCCTGTACTTGTTCCAGTTGACCTACCCGGCTTGTCCCAGACTATTCCTGCTATCTGCCTGCACCCGACCTCGGCTTGTCTTTGACTACGCTCCTGCCTGCTCCGTCTGCTACCTTGCTGCCAGCCTGTTGCCGAACCTGCCTGCACCTGACTCTGCTCCTGTATCCACGTCTGTTCTGGACTCCTTTACCCGTGTCTCCAACCAGCCTGCCTGCACCCGCCTATGCATCAGTCTCCAGCCAAACAGCTGTTGCTGGTCCCATCCCGGCTCTACCATCAGTTTAGTAACTCTGCCAGGCACTCATGCGACTCTGCACTCCCGTGCATCCTGTTTACTCTACCAGGGGCCTCGAGTCAGAGGTGTAAGAGAGGCCTCCCTCTGCTTATCAGACTCTACCACCAGGTACGTGACACCTATAGAAAATTTATGGAGGGAGCTGAAACTTCGAGTTGCCAAAAGACAACCAAGAAACCTTAAGGATTTAGAGAAGATCTGTAAAGAAGAGTGGACCAAAATCCCTCCTGAGATGTGTGCAAACCTGGTCACCAACTACAAGAAACATCTTACCTCTGTGCTTGCCAACAAGGCTTTCTCCACCAAGTACTAAGTCATGTTTTGCTTGGGGATCAAATACTTTATTTTTTTTTTATTTAGCAAAAACACAAGACCCACAGGGCCAACAAAATGAAGATACAGAGGCATATTATAATCCATGAACACATATGATGATACACATCATAACAGTTTGTAATATTACCTAGGAAGAGTGCTTATTGACAGAGATTAGTTGTATCTCTAAAGTTTATAGCACGACATACATTTTGAGTATATAATTCCACTAGGCACAGTATGTACTCCACCACCCTATAGGAGCACGTCTGTATATGTGATGATAGAGTAAAGTGCTATTCCGTGAATCTCGTCTCCAATGCCCTGTACACACGATAGGATTTTCTGACAACAAATGTTGGATGTGAGCTTGTTGTTGGAAAGTCCGACCGTGTGTATGCTCCATAGAACATTTGTTGTCGGAATTTCTGCCAACAAATGTTTGAGAGCAGGTTCTCAAATTTTCCGACAACAAAACTTGTTGTCGGAAATTCCGATCGTGTGTACATAAGTCCAATGCACAAAAGTTCTACGCATGCTCGGAATCAAGCAGAAGAGCCACACTGGCTATTGAACTTCATTTTTCTTGGCTCGAAATACGTGTTGTACGTCACCGCGTTCTTGACGTTCTGAATTTCCGACAACATTTGTGTGACCGTGTGTATGCAAGACAAGTTTGATCCAACATCCTTTGGAAAAGAACCCAAGTTTGAGCCAACATCCTTCGGAAAAAAATCCACACTTTTGTTGTCGGAAAATCCTATCGTGTGTACAGGGCATTACAGTTTTCCTTGTTTCTTAAAACAATAAAACAGAAAGAAATATCTATAGATAGCAAGCAAGGAAAGATGGGGAGAGGGATAGTCAGAAGTAGGGAGAGGGGGGGGGGGTAATGGACCACGAACATGGATCCACAGAGTAGCTAAGTTATAGCATAATTCTGGGAATTTGTCACAAAGTGGAGATGCAAAGGGAGGTTTTGTAAGATTCAGATAGCTGTGTCCTTCCACCGGGAGGGCCTGGCCCTCATCGGAGTACACAAATAAATTCCATAGAGTCCAGGTTTTAGATTTAGAGTATTGGTCCTGTCGATGTCTGGCCGAGAGGATAAGGTCCTCCATTGTGTTTATGTCTGCGACCTTTCTAAGCCACATGCCGATGGTCGGTGGGTGTGAGGATTTCCAATGAAGGGGAACACATGATTTGGCAGTGTCTAGGAGGTGACGGATTACGGACCTCTTATAGATTTTATCCGGGATCGTGAAGGCATAAAGGAGAAAGAAGGCGGGATCGCCCGGGATGGGGCATTCCAGGATGTGGCGGACATTTGTCCAGAAGTCTGCTATTTTGGGACACGCCCAGAAGATATGTAGGAGAGTTCCTCGGTCCCTCTGACACTGCCAACATAAGTCGGGCGTCGAGGGAAAGAATTTATGTAGCTGGGAAGGGGTTCTGTACCACCTCAACATAATTTTAAAGTTAGTTTCCTGAATTTTTGTACAGATAGAGGATTTGTGTATGAATTGTAGGATATGGTGTCGCTGACTCGGGTTAAATTTACGATTTAAATCCCGTTCCCACCCAATCAGGCTGTAAAATTCCTTTAATAGTAATAAAATGGTTGCACTTACAGAAAATACGAAAAACGAAAGCGGAATAACATCTGACAAGACATCCGAGCCGGCCGGCTCACTCGAACGTACGCCCGTGTCGTACAGCCTCAGCCTACACAGAGCTGACGCCACCGACAGTGTAAAGTCCCGGACGACACGGGCGTACGTTCGAGTGAGCTGGCCGGCTCGGATGTCTTGTCAGATGTTATTCCGCTTTCGTTTTTCGTATTTTCTGTAAGTGCAACCATTTTATTACTATTAAAGGAATTTTACAGTTTTACACTATGTGAGTTTTCCTTTTCTCACTGGGTTGATGGCTGATTAAGAGAAACTTTGGAAATTACCGGAGAGGAGGAAAGGTGTCATTCTATTGGTTTACCAAGAGACTGTGGCTGGGTCATAAGCTAAAAAGCGATATTGATCTCTTGATAAGAGATCAGGGCAGCTGGTAAGAGGCTGCGATTTTTTAGGTGGAAGGACTTTTCTATCTCACCTCACTACTTTCTATGGTGCTTTGATGTCACTGATATGTGTGAAGAAGAGACTTCTCCTATAATGTGATTTATCACAATATCAGCTTACCTCCTCTTGTCACCCAATAACCTCCTTGTTATTCCATTTTTTGTGATGTGATCATCTCTTATAATTTTAGTGGTATAAATACTGTCAAATATATCAATTTTATTTAGGTAATTGAACCCTATATTTAAGGTATTTAATACTCTATTACATTGGTCTCATCAGCGCGGTTTGCTTTTTGATGTAATCAACAGGTTGTAGGTGAGTGAGAGTGTGTGTGGTAATAGTATTCCTCTAAGGTAGTGAGGGGTTGGCTAGATTCTCTGGGAGGGGGTATGGACTGCAAAAACTGGTGGAGCTGAAGTGCTCTGAAAAAATCCAAGCGAAAAGGACCTTCCAGATTTGTGAGGTCTAATATGGAAATCCATTGTCCTGCGGCTCGGAAATTAGCGGCTTGGAAATAGCTCATCAAGTTCTGAAAGATCACATCATGAAGTCCCGACGTGAACTTAGGGTTACTCAATATAGGGAACAAGGGCGAGTTTCGGGATGAGAGAGAGGCTTGAGTGAACATATTTGCACATATGCGCGTAGTGGGTCCAATAAAAGAAAGCCGTTTAATGTTGGTGGGTAGCGTTGCATAGCACCATGGTGCTCTATGGAGGGGTATTTCACTTTGGGTCTGTCCAATTGAGGCCATAGCTTGGCATCCCGATGTCGGCACCAGTCTATTAGCCTACCTAGGTGTGTTGCATGGTAGTAAGTGCGAATGTCCTGCATCGCTAAGCCACCGTGTTGTTTGGACAGAGAAAGTAATTGTCTGCTAAGTCGTGGTCGTTTGCGGGCCCAAATGAATTCTGTGAACAGTGAGTGTGTTAATTTAAGGTAACTCGCGGGGATATGAATAGGTAAGGCCTGGAAGAGATACAAAAATTTAGGGAGGATACTCATTTTTAATATGTTACAGTGGCCGAACCACGAGTGAAGACTGGTGTGCCATGTGTTAAGAAGGTGCTTAATCTTTTTCAGAAGAGGTGGGAAATTCAGGTTGAAAATTTTCGAAAACCTTGAGGGGATGAGCGTGCCCAAGTATTTCAGAGCGGTGTCCGTTCATTTCAATTTAAAGCTCGCTTGGAGATGTATGAGTTGGGGCTGTGGTATACCAATCCCCATCGCTTATGATTTGGTAAAATACATTTTTAGATTGGAGAGGGCACAGTATATTTTGAATTCGTGTAGTAGGTTCGGGAGAGAGATGACTGGATTTGTAAGTGAAAACATCATATTGTCAGCATATGCTGATACTTTTTGTTGTGAGTTTCCTGCTTTGATACCCGTAATATCAGGATTTAGCCGCACATGACGCAGAAAGGTTTCCAAGGATATGGCAAAAAGAAGAGGCGACAGCGGGCATCCCTGTCTAGTCCCATTAGTAATCGTAAAGGGGTCAGATAGAATTCCATTAGCCCTGACCCTAGCTTATGGGCCAGAGTAAATGGAAGAAATCCAATTGTGCATATATGTCCCAATCCCACATGTCGTAGGACCGAGAACGTAAAAGGCCAGTGAACACGGTCAAAGGCCATTTCTGCGTCAGTCTCCAGAAACACACATAGAGTATTAGTGGTATTGACTATATGTGGTAGATTGAGGACTTTGGTTGTATTGTCCCTGGCTTCTCTGGATGGAACAAAACCTACTTGGTCCAGGTGGATCAGGTGAGTTAGATGTTGCTGTAGTCTGGTTACAATGATTTTGGTGAATAATTTAAGGTCGGTATTCAATAGGAATATGGGCTGGTAGTTTCCACATAGAGTGGGGTCTTTTCCTTCTTTTGGGATCACTGAGATTTGGGCTTGTAGAGTAGATTCATGGAATGACTTCCCCTTTCCCAGGTCGTTAAACAGTTTGACCAGGTAGTTACCGAGAGGGGAGCAAGGTTTTGTAATATTGAATTGTAAAGCCGTCTGGCCCTAGCGCTTTCCCCAGTTTAGTGTTTCCTATGGCCATTTGGAGTTCAGATATGGTAATGGGGTCTTTCAGCAGTCTACTCGCATCAGTCGGTAGGGAAGGCTTCTGAGAGGAAGATACAGTATGTACTCCGATATTTGCCTCTGGGAGGGAGTTGTTTCCTGCAAATTATAGAGGGATTTATAGTACAGTTTGAATTCCCGTGTGATGTGATGAGGTAGGGTGGTTTTGTGTCCAGCGGGGGATACGTGTGGTATTTAAGATGCTTGCTTCTGTGCGCGAAGGGACTGGGCCAATAGTCTACCCCATTTATTGCCCGACTCCTATAGTCGTTTGCGGCGGACTTGAAGTGCTGCCTTAGCTTTAAAGTGTAGAAGGTCAGTGATTTGTTTTCAGATAGAGTTAAGTTTTCTCTTCAAAGGTTGTGACAGGGCATGTTTATGACGTGCTTCTATGTCCTGTAACTCACGTAAAAGGAAATTCAATTGTGTTGCATGTTGGCGCTTGACCCTAGTCCCGTGCTTGATTAGTACCCCCCCCCCGGATCACCGTCTTGTGTGCTTCCCAAACTGTGTCTCGTATCTTCTGTGGGGATCAGAGGAATGGTAAAGTCTCCCCCCCAGAATTTGCTGTCCTTCTGCAAACTCTAGGAATTTTTCAAGTTGCCGACAGAGAAAGAGGTCCTGGTTGCTATTGGGGACATAAAAACTTGCTAGTGTCACCATGACGCTGCCAATCATGCCTTTTAAAAATAAGGAGCGACCTTCAGGATCCGTCTTTGTGTCAATGTGTATCCAGGGTATCCGTGCTGATAGTAGGATGGATTCTCCCCGGGCCTTTGCTGGAATGGTATGTCGTGGGAAAGAATTTGTTCCTGAGTATAGGCATTTTGTCATCTCTAAAATGTGTTTCCTGAACAAAGATTATGTCCGCTTTAAGATGGTGCATGTCATGTAGGAGCATCCGTCTTTTTTCAGGGGCGTTAAGTCCTTTCTCATTAAGTGAAATTATTCTGAGTTTGTGCATGTTTGTGGGATATATTGAGGGGGTAAAAAAACAAAAAAAAGGGGAAAAATAAGAAGGCGGTTGGCGCTTGCAATTCCAGGATCCCTGCAGTATACAAGGATGTGCCATGTCAGCAACAGCAGTGATTAAATGCCCCTCAGTAGTTCTTTCTACTCTGGATGCAGGGGACAGGCATACATCTGGGGGTCAGCAGGCAGTCAAGGAAGAGGAACGGGTGTGGGTCATTTCGCTGCGGGCCGCCATGCACAGTACAGGGAGCACCAACCAATGTGGGGTGGCTAGAGAACCCCATCGGCCCAAGGGCATATTGGATCTGTGGGCAGGAGCAGGGTCTGGGTATGGCCGACAAAAATAAAAGGGTGGGTGAAGTCATCCGATATGGGTTCCGCAGTGGAACTACTGCAACCGTCAGGCAGGAAGCCATTCTCCGGCCAGGCCGTTAGGAAGGGCAGACGTGGTCAGGGGGTGAAACAGAACATGGCAGTTGGCTTAGGACTCACATGACCATTCCGAGGAAGGCGCCCAGGATCTTCTCCTGGTTCTCTGCGGATGGGCTTGCGGCAGGCCTTGGTGTGTGAAGAGGCCTGATCTGCCGATGGGGCGTGGGAGGAATTGGATCCAATCCGGTACCTGTATTGAGAGAGATCAGGCAGGATTTTAAATCGGGGCTCTGTTGTGGTCCACGTCTCTGTGTTCCCAGGCACTGCGCAGGATGTCCTCCTTCTGTGTGTAGTGGTGGAGTCTGCACACTACATCCAGTGGTCTGCCAGGATCCGAGGACCTAGAGCCCAGCGCTCTATGGACTCTGTCCAGCTCTAGCATCACGGGAGGAGTCTCCAATACCTTGAGGAAAATCGCAGCAACCGTCTCCCCCAGATCTTCGGCACTCATGGCCTCTGGGAGACCGCGGAGCTGCAGGTTGTTGCGGCGGCTTCGGTCCTCAATGTCCTCCAGGTGGAGCTGTAATGCAATGGTCGTTTCACAATGTGTGTCTCGTGATTGCTTCAAGACCACTACCCATTGTTCCAGATTGGTGAAAGAAACTTCTCCTGCAGTTACTCTGTTCGCGAGCGTGTTAACATCATCTCTCACTTCCTGGATGTCCCGGCAGTGAGTTTCCTCCAGCCGGAGGATCAGGGCCTCAATGTCCGTCCTTGTGGGGAGGGCTTGTAATAAGGACCGAGTGTCTTGGTCAAGTTTGGTTGCACCTGGTAGTTGTGGGGAGGTAGCCATCTCAGGTCGAAATGCCACGGTGTCTCTGAGAAACAGTCCGAAGAAGCAGAGGGACTGGGAGACGGGGACCGCCTCCCTCGACCAGACCACCTTTTTCCACGCTTGCTGTGTCCCCCACCTGGCTTCCCGAAAACTGCAAACAGAACTTCTTATGGCTTTCTTTCAATAATGACTTTCTTCTTTTCACTCTTCCATAAAGGCCAGATTTGTGGAGTGTACGACTAATAGTTGTCCTGTGGACAGATTCTCCCACCTGAGCTGTGGATCTCTGCAGCTCCTCCAGAGTCACCATGGGCCTTTTGGCTGCTTCTCTGATAAATGCTCTCCTTGCCAGGCCTGTCAGTTTAGGTGGACGGCCATGTCTTGGTAGGTTTACAGTTGTGCCATACTCTTTCCATTTTCGGATGATGGAGTAAACAGTGCTCCATGAGATGTTCAAAGCTTGGGATATTTTTTTATAACCTTACCCTGCTTTACACTTCTCCACAACTTTATTACTGGCCTGTCTGGTGTGTTTCTTGGCCTTCATGATGTTGTTTGTTCACTAAGGTTCTCTAACAAACCTCTGAGGGCTTCATAGAACAGCGATATTAATACTGGGACTAAATTACACACAGGAGGACTCTATTTACTAAGTGACTTCTGAAGGCAATTGGTTCCACTAGACTTTAGTTAGGGGTATCAGAGTAAAGGGGGCTGAATACAAATGCACGCCACACTTTTTAGATATTTATTTGTAAAAAATTTTGAAAACCATTTATCATTTTCCTTTCACTTCACAATTATGTGCCACTTTGTGTTAGTCTATCACATAAAATCCCAATAAAATACATTTACGTTTTTGGTTGTAACATGACAAAATGTGGAATATTTCAAGGGGTATGAATGCTTTTTCAAGTCACTGTATACAGTCAGGTCCATAAATATTGGGACATCGACACAATTCTAATCTTTTTGGCTCTATACACCACCACAATGGATTTGAAATGAAACGAACCAGATGTGATTTAACTGCAGACTTTCAGCTTTAATTTGAGGGTATTTACATCCAAATCAGGTGAACAGTGTAGGAATTACAACAATTTGTATATGTGCCTCCCACTTTTTAAGTGACCAAAAGTAATGAGACAGATTAACAATCATCCATCAAACTTTCACTTTTTAATACTTAGTTGCAAATCCTTTGCAGTCAATTACAGCCTGAAGTCTGTAACGCATAGACATCACCAGACGTTGGGTTTCATCCCTGGTGATGCTCTGCCAGGCCTCTACTGCAACTGTCTTCAGTTCCTGCTTGTTCTTGGGGCATTTTCCCTTCAGTTTTGTCTTTAGCAAGTGAAATGCATGCTCAATCGGATTCAGGTCAGGTGATTGACTTGGCCATTGCATAACATTCCACTTCTTTCCCTTAAAAAGCTCTTTGGTTGCTTTCGTAGTATGCTTCGGGTCATTGTCCATCTGCACTGTGAAGCGCCGTCCAATGAGTTCTGAAGCATTTTGCTGAATATGAGCAGATAATATTGCCCGAAAAACTTTAGAATTCATCCTGCTGCTTTTGTCAGCAGTCACATCATCTATAAATACAAGAGAACCAGTTCCATTGACATAATGTGAAAAATGTAGCTCTAAAACTAAGTATAAAAAAACACATATGTGTAAACTAACGAAGTTCAATAATAAATGGGTGTTAACCCAGTGCGGTATACATGTGAGAAAGCATATGAATACAATAAAGTCCAACAGTGAAGTAAGTGACAAATCCAATGGAAGTAGAGAGGTCTTCCGACATGCAATTAGTCTGATAATAAATCTTGAAGTAAAAGGAGGTGTAAACAGTTTTACAGGAGCAGATGGATTCGAATGCCAATGACACCGAATCAAACAGGCTTAGAAATCCAGATGAGTGGTTCTCCCAGAGGGTGGTAGGTGGCCAAAAAATATCTCCTCATGGCTGGAATGGCTGTAATGATATCCACCGGACCGAGGAAACGACACATCCAATGGGAACATCCAAATCTCTCATTAAACCAAAAAGTATGGGAAAGAAAAAATGGAATGCTCCAATGGTACAGATCAAAAGGGTAGATTTATTGGAACCAACCAATATACAGTAGTTAAAAAGTGATCACATGAAGAATAAAAGCAATGTAGGGAACGAAGAGCCTATCCTGACTAGTTTCGTCCTAATTGGACTTCTACAGGGGCATCAAAAAATTTTTTTGAGCATTCCATTTTTTTCTTTCATTAGTGTTACAACGTCTCAGGTGTGAATGGGGAGCAGGTGTGTTAAATTTGGTGTTAGCGCTCTCACTCTCTCATACTGGTCACTGGAAGTTCAACGTGGCACCTCATGGCAAAGAACTCTCTGAGGATCTGAAAAAAAAATGGTTGCTCTACATAAAGATGGCCTAGGCTATAAGAAGATTGCCAAAACCCTGAAACTGAGCTGCAGCACAGTTGCCAAGACCATACAGCGGTTTAACAGGACAGGTTTCACTCAGAACAGGCCTCGCCATGGTTGACCAAAGAAGTTGAGTGGATGTGCTCAGTGTCATATCCAGAGGTTGTCTTTGGGAAATAGACGTATGAGTGCTGCCAGCAATGCTGCAGAGGTTGAAGGGGTGGGGGGTCAGCCTGTCAGTGCTCAGACCATATGCCGCACACTGCATCAAACTGGTCTGCATGGCTGTTGTCACAGAAGGAAGCCTCTTCTAAAGATGATGCACAAGAAAGCCCGCAAACAGTTTGCTGAAGACAAGCAGACTAAGGACATGGATTACTGGAACCATGTCCCATGGTCTGATGAGACCAAGATAAACTTATTTGGTTCAGATGGTGTCAAGCGTGTGTGGTGGCAACCAGGGGAGGAGTACAAAGACAAGTGTGTCTTGTCTACAGTCAAGCATGGTGGTGGGAGTGTCATGGTCTGGGGCTGCATGAGTGCAATCCGGCACTGGGGAGCTACAGTTCATTGAAGGAACCATGAATGTCAACATGTACTGTGACATACTGAAGCAGAGTATGATCCCCTCCCTTTGAAGACTGGGCCTCAGGGCAGTATTCCAACATGATAACGACCCCAAACACACCTCCAAGACGACCACTGCCTTGCTAAAGAAGCTGAGGGTAAAAGTGATGGACTGGCCAAGCATGTCTCCAGACCTAAACCCTATTGAGCATCTGTGGGTCATCCTTAAACGGAAGGTGGAGGAGCGCAAGGTCTCTAACATCCACCAGCTCCGTGATGTCCTCATGGAGGAGTGGAAGAGGACTCCAGTGGCAACCTGTGAAGCTCTGGTGAACTCCATGCCCAAGAGGGTTAAGGCAATGCTGGAAAATAATGGTGGCCACACAAAATATTGACACTTTGGGCCCAATTTGGACACTTTCACTTAGGGGTGTACTCACTTTGGTTGCCAGCGGTTTAGACATTAATGGCTGTGTGTTGAGTTATTTTGAGGGGACAGCAAATTTACACTGTTATACAAGCTGTACACTCACTACTTTACATTGTAGCAAAGTGTCATTTCTTCAGTGTTGTCACATGAAAAAGATATAATAAAATATTTACAAAAATGTGAGGGGTGTACTCACTTTTGTGAAATACCGTATGTGTATATATATGTACACACACATACAGTTGTGCTCACAAGTTTACATACCCTGCCAGAATTTATAATTTCTTGGCCATTTTTCAGAGAATATGAATGATAACACAAAAACATTTCTTTCACTCATGGTTAGTGTTTGGCTAAAGCCATTTATTATTAATCAACTATGTTTACTCTTTTTAAATCATAATCACAACAGAAACTACCCAAATGACCCTGATCAAAAGTTTACATACCCTGGCGATTTTGGCCTGAAAACATGCACACAATTTGACACAAAGGGGTTTGAATAGCTATTAAAGTTAACCGTCCTCACCTGCAATTTGTTTGCCTGTAATTAGTGTGTGCGTATAAAAGGTCAATGAGTTTCTGGACTCTTGACAGACCCGACCCTTGCATCTTTCATCCAGTGCTGCACTGATGTTTCTGCATTCTGAGTCATGGAGAAAGCAAAAGAATTTTCAAAGGATCTGCAGGGAAAAGGTAGTTGAACTGTATAAAACAGGAAAGGGATATAAAAAGATATCCAAGGAATTGAGAATGCCAATCAGCAGTGTTCAAACTCTAATCAAGAAGTGGAAAATGAGGGATTCTGTTGAAACCAAACCATGGTCAGGTAGACCAGCTGTGGTTCAGCCACAACTGCCAGGAAAATTGTTCGGGATGCAAAGAAAAACCCACAAATAACTTCAGGTGAAATACAGGACTCCCTGAAAACATGCTGTTTCAAGAGACACTTGAAGAAAGATGGGCTGCATGGTCGAATCACCAGGAGAAAGCCATTACTACACAAATGTCACAAAGTATCCCGCTTACAATATGCCAAACAGCACAGAGACAAGCCTCAAACCTTCCGGCACAAAGTCATTTGGAATGATGAGACCAAAAATTGAGCTTTTTGGCCACAACCATAAACACTACATTTGGAGGGGAGTCAACAAGGCCTATGATGAAAGGCAGAGGCGGCTCTCTAATTAGGCAAATTAGGCTGCCGCCTAAGGCCTCGCATTCACAGGGGCCTCGCGGCTGCCTAATTTGCCTCTGCTCGATCACAACAGGCTCCAGGTGCCATCTGTAAAAGCCGTGCGGGCAGCCATAGAGCACACCGGGCGGGCCGCAAATCCATGTAAAAGTCCAGCGCGGCTGCTCCTTCAGCCCACGCTGCTCATCTGGCCTCTCCGCATCTGGCCAGCTGCCTATCCGGGTCAGGAGTCGAGCCAGCAGGCGGAAACTATCCCTGCCCTATGACTGTCTGTGAAGGGGAAGGAGGAGCTCCGGTCAATGGATCCCATCCCAGCGCCTGCTGCAGCCTGGCCAACCGCCCAGAGAGAACGTGAGTGCCCGGCCGTGCCGCCCTCCTGTGTGCCTGGATAGGAGGAGCGGCGGGGACAGCTGCATAAGGAGGACTTGATCTTTTCATGTTCCTCCTGCAGCCGCTGAATGATCGCTTCTTCTGCGGGCGTTCATTGGCTGCAGAGTATGGAAAGATTAATTCCTTCATATGCAGCTGTCCCCGCCGCTCCTCCTATCCAGGCACACAGGAGGGCGGCACGGCCGGGCACTCACGTTCTCTCTGGGCGGTTGGCCAGGCTGCAGCAGGCGCTGTGATGGGATCCATCCACCGGAGCTCCTCCTATCCAACTCTTTTACTGCCCCGTGCTCCCGGGTTCCTCCCAGTTCTCCCTGCATACCCCCTCTGCTCTCTGGCTCCTCCCGCCAGTGCTCCCTGGCTCCCCCACTGTGCTGTCCAGTCACACCCACTGCTTCTCAGCTCCCCCCATGCTCTCCCCCCACTGTGCTGTCCAGTCCCCAATTCCTGTGCTCCCTGGCTCCCCCACAGTGCTCTCTGGTCCCCTCTGTGCTCCCTGGATCCCCCATGCTCCCCCTTCCACTGTGCTGTCCAGTCACCCCCCCCCACTGCTCTCCACCTCCCCCCCAGTGCTCTGTGCTCCCTGGCTCCCCCCACACTGATATCCCCCCACAGTGCTCTCTGGTCCTCCCTGTCTCCCCCAATACTCTCCCCCCAGTGCTCTCCGACCCCCCTGCTCTCTGGCTCCCCCCAACAGTGCTCTCCAGCCCCCCAGAGCTCCCTGTTCCCCCCGTGCTCCCTAACCCCTCCTAGTTCTACCTGCACCCCCGCTGTGCTTTCAACTTCCCCCGTGCTCTCTAGCTCCCCTCTTGTGCTTTCCAGACCCCACTTTTCTCCCTGGCTCCCCCCACCCCCCTGTGCTCCCTGGCTCCCCCCCATGCTCTCCACCACACTGTCCTACCCAGCTGCCCCGGTGCTCTCCAACCCCCACCCTCCCTATGCTCTTCTGCCCCTCCCCCAGCACTCTCTGGCACCTATGCTCTCCATCACCCCCCCATGCTCTCTGCCCCTGCCAGGCTCTTTACTCCAGTGCACCCCCTAGTGCTCTCCAGCTCTCCCAGTGCTCTCCGCCCCCCTGCTCTCCACTCCCCCAGTGCTCTTGCCCCTCACACTCTCGGGCCCCCCTCCCTCTGCTGTTTTCAGCCTCACTCCCGGGCTCTCCACCACCCCTGTTCTCTTTACTGGCCCCCTTACCCCTGGGCAGCTCTGCCAGCTCTGCCTGCTCTTCAGGCTGGGGAGTGGGGAAGGGACCGCTATCATGGGCTGCTCAGTCTATTTTTTGTCCCAGTCCGGGCCTGGCGGGCAAGTTGAGCAGTGAGGCTTGCAAGGATCGATAGTCCTGGAGGAAGAAGAGCTCTCAAGACCTCCCAGGACTGGAGGACAGGCTGACTGGGGCCGGAAA
>JBBGZY010003371.1:0-154163 GCA_037952925.1 Lithobates clamitans | reverse complement strand
AAAAAATGACATTTTAAAATGAGCCCCTTTACTTCAGGTCATGCCTTTCTAGGAAAGGGGTTACTGTGAGAGCTAAAGAGGGACTGAGGTACTGTGGACCCTTTAACTGCTTCCCAACAAAAAGGCGTTTCTTGTGTCCTGGGTGGGAGGGGAATATAATTGGAAGGGGGTGGTGGGCGGTGCACCGTTTCCGGAACATGTAGGGTTTCATTTAAAGGATGGCAAATTTTAAGAAGGGTAGATCCCAAAAAAATGCCAGACTCTCCCCCTCCACTTTAAAAAGCCATTCTGAGTGGCATTTTCACATAAGCACTAAATTTAGGGTGACCCTGTCACCTATTCAATGTTTTGTGGTTGAACCAGCATTCATCTGTGACACCAGAAAACCGTGAGGCTCAAAGAGAGCCCAAATAGTCACATTGTTACTATGCATTCTTTTTTTGGCGGTTTTCTGGTATCGTCATATCGTTATGCACGTTTTGCATAATTTTTAAACTTATTTAAATATATAATTGCATAACTTGTACAGTTACACATTCTCATTTTTTTTCTTTTGTAATTCATACTATATTTGTAAAAATGAGGGAGGATAGGGTTACTGGGAAGAAGCAGAAGATTTGATAAGGGAAAGGTTAGACCCCTCTGTCAGGTTTTAGTGCAATCTCTATGGGAAAGGAAGATGAGGCAATCCCAGGAACGTAAGACAAAAAAAAAAAAAAACAGATGAAGGTTCCATGTCTTTGACCAAAGGCTCCATTGAAACATGTAACTGGCTTTAATGTTAACCTAGGCTTGTATATAGGACCTTCTACCCTTACTGGGTCCACCATGGTTCTGTTGATGTGTCCGACCAAGGACTCCATTGGAACATGCCACTGGCTATGGTGCTAACCTAGGCTTGTATATATGGGACCCTTTACCCTAACTGGGTCCACCACGGTTCTGTTGATGTCTTTGACTAAGGACCCTATTGGAACATGCCACAGAACTCCTTTCTATGTCTTGGTTACGCGATTAGTCAAGGATTTCTAGAGAAGTGTAAAGGGCAAGAATGATTCATAGTCTAGAGCAGAGGTCTCCAAATTTTCTAACAAAGCCAATTTTTTGTCCTTCGGACATTAGGGGGTGCTGGAACGTAGCCAGCAGGAGTGGAAATTTTGCTGCCATCGTTGGGAGTAAACTTGCCATTTGGTATTAGGTGGGGGAATAGTGCCCATAGTTGGTATCATTGGGAGGACTAGTGCTCCATTGGTGTCATTGGGAGAAATGGTGCCCAATTGTTTTCAGTTGGCAGAATAGCGTCTTGTATCAGTGGAAGGATTAATGCCCCAGGAGCCGGATAAAGACGAGCAAAGGGCCACAGTTTGGAGACCACTGGTCTAGAGCTAAGATTACCTAATGAGGCACTGTTACTACTAGCCATAGTTGAGGTTTATCGAACAGTAAAGTCAACATTTTGTGCAAGCCAAGTACCTTATTCAAGGATGTGCAAAAGAGCAATGATGGATGAAGTTCATTAACCAGATTTCAGTTTTATTGTAGTCAACTATGAAAAGAGAATTCAGATTGTATGCATTGACTTATTGACTATACAATGAGAGCAAAGTGTGATTAACTTGTTCTACACCAACTTGTTTACTGGAGGGTCCATCAAGTACCCCCAGCAGACCAAAATTTGGATTTGCTCTGTCTTGCACAGGTGATTTACTGGGTCAGTTGATCTGAAACCTCTTCCCCTCCCCCCCCCCCCCCTTTCGGAAATCCATAGACTTTGAGTTACTTAAGGCCAAAACTGAGAAGCAGTAGTCCTCAGTGGCCGCAAGTTGGGTTTAGACACCAGCAGACCAGAATTGGGATTTGCTCTCACCAAGGTGTTTTAGCGCGGCACTAAATTAACATCTTTCCTCTTTGGGAAATCCATAGACATTTGGGGTACTTAAGGGTGAAGCACTAGTCCCTGGTGGCCACTAATTGAGGTTAGACATAATTTTGTTCTTTCTTATAATGAGGTTGTTAAAACTCTGACATCAGCCGGAAGGGAGCACACCAATTATTTTTCCCTATGCTTTTGATGAGAAATCAAGAAAACCTGACCTGTGGTCAGTGGCAGCAACAGGAGTTGGGAATCATTGTAGACCGGAGTTTTTACTATGGATGCCTAAGGGGTGTAGGACACGCCATACAGCCTTCAGCATTTATGTACGCTTGTCAAGCCTTCATTGAAAGGTTCATTGACCTTCTGTGTTACAGCGTTGGGGGAGTTATTTGCCCTACTTTGAACAGATTTGCCTGCAGGAATTTCCTTGTTAATGTCATTACTATTTTTTTTTTTTTTACCCGGGTCATTGTAGATAACCATCATTATTTGTGTCCCCTCCCCAAACATACTGCAGATTCAGGTTCCACAGTGCCTCACTCTTGCTTGACTTTATCATTTTTTTTTTTTTTATTCTGTTTTATTTTTATTTTTTATTTTTAAATAATATTATTAAAAAAAGAGTTAAAAAAAATGCTGTCCTGATTTTGTACTGGCTTATTCTATATCTCTGGGGAATATTGTTTTATACAGTTCCAAATGCTTCAAACCAAGGAAGACTTTGCAGAAGTAATTTGTAATCCCTCCAAGAGGAAGAGAAGAGAAAAAAAAAAAACTTTTTCTTTAATGTAAATTTGTGTGATATTCTCTCTGAACCCCCCCTTGTTCTCTTGCTTGGGTTTGTGTATCTGTATGTGCCTGTACATTTTCCGCTCTATAGAAGCAGTGTGTAATTCTGGTCTTAATGTATCCTTTAGAAAGATCTTTTTTTTATATATAGGTGATATGATATTTGGGGAGGGTGGGGGGTTGGGCTGGGTTATTCTTTTGTTCCATTTCTTTTTTTTATATTTGGGTCTGAAATTTGAGGGGTGTATTGGCAGGGAGAGTTGATGTATGGTCACCACTTCACTTGGCAACTCTTGCTGGATCATTTTGGATTTCCCGCAGTGCTTATGGGACTAAGATACCTCTCAGAGGGTCTTGCCGTCCGAGAGCTAAACGAAGTGCAAATTTTGTTGAGAGCAAAAGGATGAAATCAGAATTTCAAAAGGTTCCTACATTCTGCTTGCAGCTAATTTTTTTTTTTTCTCGAGCAAGTTCAAGTTGCTCTTTGACAAATGAAGCGGATGCAAATTGTTCCCTGAAAGCCACTTGCAAATTTTTAAGAAAATGTATATTTTAATGATGCGACCTAAACGTATTTATTAAAGGGAAAACTTGCACCTTTTTCCAGAGGTAACTTGACTGAATGTGTTGCATATCTTGGCAAGCAGTATAACTTTTACTTGAACTTTCCTCCACAGCGTTTATAAGAGGCACCATTTTTTTTTTTTCTCTTGGATACTACTCACAGTAGCAGTGAAATGACTGTGAATATGTAACAATGTATTTATTTAATAATTGTTAAGAGGACACTCGCACAGAGGCAGAATCTCCCCTGTCATGCAGTCCCTGTTAGCAATGCAACGCTCTAGTTCCCAGGACGAGCCTGGCTGGCTCGCCAATTGTTGGTAGTTCTAAGCGTCAACATTGGAGGAACTTGCATTTTCCAGAACAGCCATTGATCAATAAGTAGAAAAAAATTACAATAGAGGGGCAATAATAAATCTTAAGATGAAAACTGGGCAATAATTGTGCTTTAATAAAAATACATTTTTGCGAATTATCTCCGAATTAAATTGTAACGACCGGGGGGGGGGGGAAATACATTTGGACGGACGAGGAAAAAAAATTGTTCAGTTTTCAGCCTGTTCTAGGTGCCCCATACAAAGTATAAGGAGGCCTTTAAACCTGCATGTACTGAAAATCGGCAATCGCTTTCTATATAATAAAGGATAAAAAAGGGTTTTTTTTTTCTGGGTTTTTATGATTTTACTTTTGTTTTTCGCAGAAACTGCCTACCTTTCAGCATACGCATGTTTTATAAATATTTCCTTTTGTGGTATGCTCAGACCCATTTGAAGCTGGGTCTCTCAGATCCGTCCACCAATTTTGGGTCCAAGCATACTTATAAGTACGTACATTTTTCACTGTTTTGAGTTTTACTGCACTTTTGTATACATTTTGTATGTGTTTCTATATCATGTGCTGCATTTCTATTTCCAAGGATCCCACAGGTTAAAAAAAAAAAAAAATTGAGATTTTTCACATTCTTTATTCAATCGTGCACAACGGAGCTGCACACTAGAATGTAAAATCTCAAATAAAACACCTCTTTACCTGGGGATCTTGAATGTGCACTTCTCCCAAAACCCATGGGACCGGGTAAACTATGATTGGCAGTTATAGACGAATGAAAAGTGTTGCATGGCGCATATGATATGTGGTGCATTGTATTTCGTGCAAACTTTCATGTCGCAAAGTGTGTAGTTTATTAGGTGCATAAACCATGACCATCCCTGTCTTGTGCTATCATTGTCCTGGCACAATAATGCACACGACGTCCATTGCAAACCCATTTTCTTAAAATTTGCTTGCAGATTGTGCGTAAACTCACAAACGCAATAACACGCCCCCAGCCCCCCCCCCCCCCAGTGGGCCAATCTTACTAGGGGTGGTTCACTGAGACCTACAAATTAATTTTAAGGGTTCCACTGGTGTAAAAAGTTTGAGAGAGGTTGATCCCTATCTTTGATAGTAGATTTTTTTTCCCATTATAAATTCAAGCTAAAATCCTACCAAATGCATTTGAAGCCTACTTTTTGGGCTATTTTTTTTTTTTTTTTTTTAGAGCCCATACACTTGTCGATATCCGTGGTTCTCAACCTCCAGTCCTCAAGTACCCCCCCAACAGGCCATGTTTACAGGTTTTTGTTTATCTTATACAAGCGCTTTAAATCCGAGTCAATGGCTTGGTGGTTTGGAGATCTATTTTATCTAAGAGAAATTCCAAAAACGTGGCCTGTTGGGGGTACTTGAGGACTGGGGTTGAGGACCACTCGTCTATATTACGCTTTATTCCACTTCATCTGCAACTACATTGCACGGAGAGGATGGCACCGTTGGGTACAGTTCTCACCTATGCGTGTTTGCTAACTTGAAAACTGCTGCAGTCCCGGTGCAGTTTCCATTTCCCTCAAGCATGAATTGTTAATTCATGTATTACTCCCCTCCCCCTGCAATCTACATTCAAAAAATGCATGAAAAAAACTCCATGAAATGCAGAATAATCATCAATGTATCTTCAAAATGCTGCAGTGTGAATATGACTGCCGCTGTTGCATTAGCTTCTGGTCTTGCACTTCGCAAGCCTGCCACTAGACTAGACCCATGTTCTGTTATACTTCACATTTTAATCTATGGAGTGGATTTAAATGATTGTGCTGTTGCCATAGCAACAACTCGGCTTCTATCTCTGCATATTTTAGCATGAAAACTATTGCCGGAAAGATTGCTTTGGGCAAGAGACCTATTTTCCTCGTGTGCATGCACCATTTTTTTTTATGATAATCGGTCCAGTGAGGCTTGATTAGTGCTACGTCGTAGATATCTCAAGCTTTCTGTATTTTTAGATCCGAAATTCTAAATATATGAAACACACTTTGAACCTATAGTAGCACATCCAGGTTTATTTGCTAAGGTAGTGCAGTTGTGATGTCTGGTAGCCCATAGCAAACCCTAAGCATGAAATATCTTGGCAGATATTACTACAGAAAAGTGAAATGTGGTTGCTCAGGGTTATTGCACTTTGAAAACTACATTGCACTAAACCAGTGATGGCGAACATTGGCACCCCAGATGTTTTGGAACTAAATTTCCCATGATGCTCAGCTACACTGCAGAGTACATGAGCATCATGTGGGATGTAGCTCCTGAAACATCTGTGGTGCCAAGGTTCGTCATCAGTGCCCTATATACCCTACTTTGTTAAATATGTTTTGGTGAGTCAGCCATTGGGTCCCAAGGCTCCAGCTTATGTTGGTGGGTTCCTGTGACTTCATTGGGGGTAGGGTTTTTGGCATAGCTGGCAAGTTGATTGATTGACCCTGGTGCTTCTGTAGAAACTACCTAAAAGAGAAATAGATTGGTCAGACGTGGTCACCATGGCTCATGGTGCTACGGTCCTAAATCATGGACCTTTCTTCAGATAGGAGCTTCATCATGTGTCGCAGGCCTTGTCCCATCAACGATCGCTTTTCTGCCTCAATAACCGCTCTACTGAACTCTTTTTTCCGATACATGCACTTGATGTGGATGAACCTGGCCTTATGTATCAACCTGTCTCCAGCAGCATTGTTTCATAGTAGCCGATGAGTTTCAAGCAAACTCTGAAAACTGGCAAATTAAAGTGTCCTCCTGGCTGCTGTGAGGCAATACAGAGATGGACACTTTGATATGGAAGGCCCTCTACCTGATTTTGCACTTTTGCTTAAACAAACGTTCTCGTCTTTTAATTCTGACTCCCCTGGTTGTAAACTAAGCAATACCTTCATTGTAAATCCCATGTCTTTTTTTTTTTTCCTATGTATTCTCACTTGTAGGAGGTCATATAGGAGCCTCATAGTATATATATGTATATATAAATGTGTGTGTACTATATATATTTTTTGTTATCAGAATACAATATAAAAAAGGGGATCAAGAATGCCATAAGGCAGGCAGGGGCAATTTATGGTCTTTGGCTGTTAATGGAGCCCACAAGTGCCGCCTTGCCCAGGCAAGCCAAAGTGGTATGTTGGCTCCATGACAGCTGGAAAGCCTTAGGTTGCTTGTGCCTGCTATAAAGCCTTCTCTGTTTTTTTTTTTTTTTTTTTTCTATGTAGTGAATGGTGACTTATATTACTCTTTCCTGTTGCCCTCTTAATGTTGCCAACATGCGCACCCACATCCAGACATTGCATCGATTGTGCCATTGAGTCCTGTATGGTACTAATGAATAACGAATCCAGCTTTTCGTTCCATAAATGTCCTCCCAAATCATTGTATTCCCTCCCCACCATAAGCAGAGTCTTTGCATCTGAGGTTCCTTGTCTCTGCATTCTTTATAAATATATTGTATAATAAACTCTAGATGGATTTCTATGTGTGAATGTTTCCTCTCTTGCTTTCATTTTTTATTTTTTTTATATGGTGTGATACATTTTAAGTTTATCGTTTTGGGTTAATAGCTTCATTTTTAGGTAAAGATGACCAGACCAGTAGACCTATTTTGTATTCTATGCAAAGACAAGATAGAAATGGGCAGACTCGATGGACTACTGTGTCTTTATTTCTGCTGTCACCTTTCTATGTTTCTAACCTCCCAACGTGGTGTAACTGATGGACGTAATCATAATGCAATTCTGTTACTCTTTACCTAGACCTTAAGGCTGGGTTCAGGTCTAGGTTTCCCCGCATCCAATTCACATGGCAGGAGATTGTGACCGCCTCTCTATGGAGCCGGTTCACATATCTCTGTGGCGGGTGCGGAGCGGCTTGCACACAGCGTCTTTGGTTCCATTTCAGGGCCGAATTCAGGCAAGGATTCAGCCCTGATTCATCCCTGAAATGGAGAACAGGGACGCACAGCATTCCTGTGCGATCCGTGGCTGTCTTAGGTGTAAACCCAGCCTAAAACCCCAACATAACCAACCACTGAACCTAATGTCACAATTCTATTACGCACTATACATAGAACCCTACACCGCCAACATGACCAACCGCTGGACCTAATCGTCACCCCATTCTAGTACACATAATACGTAGAACCCTACACCTCCCGTGTGACCAACCACTGGATCTAATCATGGCCCCATTCTATTACACATAAGACATAGAACCCTACAGCTCCCACATGACCAACCACTTTACCTAAACGTGACTCCATTTTATTACACATAATACATAGAACCCTTACACCTCCCACATGACCAACCACTGGACCTAATCGTGACCCCATTCTATTACACATAATACATTGAACCTTACACCTCCCACATGACCAACCACTGGACCTAATCGTGTCCCCATTCTAGTACACATAATACATAGAACCCTACACTTCCAACCACTGGACCTAATCGTGTCCCCATTCGAGTACACATAATACATAGAACCCTACACCCCCCACATGACCAACCACTGGACCTAATCGTGACCCCATTCTTGTAAACATAATACATTGAACCTTACACCTCCCACATGACCAACCACTGGACCTAATCGTGTCCTCATTCTAGTACACATAATACATAGAACCCTACACTTCTAACCACTGGACCTAATCGTGTCCCCATTCGAGTACACATAATACATAGAACCCTACACCCCCCACATGACCAACCACTGGACCTAATCGTGACCCCATTCTAGTAAACATAATACATTGAACCTTACACCTCCCACATGACCAACCACTGGACCTAATCGTGTCCTCATTCTAGTACACATAATACATAGAACCCTACACTTCCAACCACTGGACCTAATCGTGTCCCCATTTGAGTATACATAGAACCCTACACCCCCCACATGACCAACCACTGGACCTAATCGTGACCCCATTCTAGTACACATAATACATTGAACCTTACACCTCCCACATGACCAACCACTGGGCCTAATCGTGTCCCCATTCTAGTACACATAATACATAGAACCCTACACTTCTAACCACTGGACCTAATCGTGTCCCCATTCGAGTACACATAATACATAGAACCCTACACCCCCCACATGACCAACCACTGGACCTAATCGTGACCCCATTCTAGTAAACATAATACATTGAACCTTACACCTCCCACATGACCAACCACTGGACCTAATCGTGTCCTCATTCTAGTACACATAATACATAGAACCCTACACTTCCAACCACTGGACCTAATCGTGTCCCCATTTGAGTATACATAGAACCCTACACCCCCCCACATGACCAACCACTGGACCTAATCGTGACCCCATTCTAGTACACATAATACATTGAACCTTACACCTCCCACATGACCAACCACTGGGCCTAATCGTGTCCCCATTCTAGTACACATAATACATAGAACCCTACACCCCCCACATGACCAACCACTGGGCCTAATCGTGTCCCCATTCTAGTACACATAATACATAGAACCTTACACCCCCATCATGACCAACCACTGGTGAAAAAGGAAAAATCTGGACAGCCACACTCCAATAAAACATCTTTATTGTAAAAATCATCAAAGTTCATGTAACAGCAGAAGCAAGGGCAAGACGGTTGATGTGTTTCACACCATCATCGGTGCTAAGTCTTACCTAAATGACCATGCATATTGTTAGCAAATATATACCGATGTAAAATATTTCACATAATAAACTTAATTGTCTTTGATTGCGAACATATGCGGTTAGAGGAAAGCACACAGCCCATGGAAAACACAGAGATGGCCCACATAAAGGTGGTAATCAAAATATTCATAATTTGAAAATATGTTGTATGTCATAAGGAAATAGATGAATAATCCTCAAAATAATCAATAAAAGTTATACCAGAAGAGAATAGCTCCTATAAACATCAACGTGCATATTCCAAGAAGAAAGTATGAAAACATGAAACCGCAAAACCATTTAAATTAAATTATAGACAGAAAACATATAAATATGGTTACAGAGTAACCTTTAATAATTACAAATTATCTAAAATATACAGAAACAGGTAAAAACATATGATGCCTGTATGCACAGATGTCCATTCACCAGTGGGAGAATTGCAAGTGGAAAAATTACAAGCTCCAATAAGTAAACTCAAGGTACTGAAAGTATCCATTAATAGCAAACCTACCACCATGGTGACATGAAAGGGCAAATTGAACAAAACAGAAACCTTACAGATACCTGAATACCAAAGCATCAAAACTGGAAATGCAACTAAATAGAAAAATAAAAAATAGCATAGAACACTGATAGGGGGAACTGAGAGGGGACACTGATAGAGGCCACTGATAGGGGGCACTGATAGGGAACATTGATAGAGGACACTGATCGGGGACACTGACAGGGGACACTGATCGAGGACACTGATATAAGACACTGTTAGGGGACGCTGATAGGGGGCACTGATAGAAGACACTGATAGAAGGCGCTGATAGGGGGCACTGAGAAGGCACTAGGGGCACCGATAGGAGGCACTAATAGGATTTACTGATGAGCACTGATAGGGGGCACTGATAGGAGGCATTGATGGGCATTGATGAGCACTTATAGGCAGAACTCATAGGCTGCACTGATGGGCACTGAGGAAGACTGATAGGCAGAACTCAGGCAGTATTGATGGGCACTGATGGGCAACATTGAAGAGTACTGGTGGCACGGATGGACGCTGGTAGGCGGCAATAATGAGCACTGATAGGTAACACTTGTAGGCGGCATTGATGGGCACTGATAGGCGGCATTGATGGGCACTGATAGGCGGCATTGATGAGCACTGATAGGCAGCATTGATGGGCACTGATAGATGGCACTGATGATTGGGGCACCGATTATCAGTGTAAATAATTTACTGACATTCTTGACAGTTAATGGCAATCCTTTCCTAATACAGACACAGCGCGGGAGGAAAGGGCTGCGGATAACCGGCAAGTCTGTTTACATGTGATCAGCTGACATCACTTGGTAAAGGGCCACTGTGATTGCGCTGGATGCACGTCCCAGGGGGCATGCGGGAAGCACGATTTTGGGAGGATGTCCATGGACACCCTCCCGAAATTGGGAGCCTGGGTCTCGGATGGAAGGGGGGGTCCATCATGGTTTCTTGCACCGGGGCCCTGAAGGTTCTAGTTACGCCTCTGAGGTGTGAGGAGGCAACACTGTGCCCGATGATCTTTTACTTCTCCCATGTTGTTCAAGTAGATCTCCACCCCTTTAAGGTTGCCTACCCCTGATCTAAACCATTCCATTGCAGCTCTGGCTGGATGTTTCAGGTCGTTGTCCCGCTGGAAGGTGAACCTCCGCCCCAGTCTCAAGTCTTTTGCAGACTCTAACAGGTTTTCTTCTAAGATTGTCCTGTATTTGTCTCCATCCATCTTCCCATCAACTCTGACCAGCTTCCCTGTCCCTGCTGAAGAAAAGCATCCCCACAATATCATGCTGCCACCACCATGTTTCACGGTGGGGATGGTGTGTTCAGGGTGATGTGCAGTGTTAATTTTCCCCCCACACATAGAGTTTTGCCTATAAGCCAAAAAGTTCAATTTTGGTCTCATCTGACCAGATTACCTTCTTCCACATGTTTGCTGTGTCCTCCACATGGCTTCTCACAAATGCAAACAGGACTTCTTATGACTTTCTTTTACCAATGTCTTTCTTCTTGTCACTCTTCCATAAAGGGCAGATTTGTGGAGAACACGACTAATAGTTGTCCTGTGGACAGATTCTCCCACCTGAGCTGTGGATCTCTGCAGCTCCTCCAGAGTTACCATGGACCTCTTGGCTCTTCTCTGATGAATGCTCTCCTTGCCCGGCCGGTCAGTTTAGGTGGACGGCCATGTCTTGGTAGGTTTGCGGTTGTGCCATACTCTTTCCATTTTCGGATGATGGTTTGAACAGAGCTCCGTGAGATGTTCAAAGCTTGGGAGATTTTTTTATAACATAACCCTGCTTTATACTTCTCCACAACTTTATCCCTGACCTGTCTGGTGTGTTCCTTGGCCTGTTTGTTCACTAAAGTTCTCTAAAAAAACCTCTGAGGGCTTCTCAAAACAGCTGTATTTATACTAAGATTAAATAATTTACTAATTAGGTGACTTCTGAAGGCAATTAGTTCCACTAGATTTTAGTTAGGGGTATCAGAGTAAAGGGGGCTGAATACAAATGCCCCCCACACTTTTCATATATTTATTTGTAACAAATGTTGAAAACCATTTATAATTTTCCTTCCACAATTAGGTGCCACTTTGTGTTGGTCTATCACGTAAAATCACAATAAAATACATTGATGTTTTTGGTTGCAACATGACAAAATGTGGAAAATTTCACGGGGTGTGAATACTTTTTCAAGGCACTGTAGAACCCTACACCTACAACATGACCAACTATTGGACCCAGTTATGTCACGATTCTATTACATGCTAGGCATAGAACCCTGCAGCTCCAACGTGACCAACCAGTGGACATGATAGTAATGCATTTTTTTTTACACTCTCTACATAGAATACTACACCTCCAAAATAATGAGCACTGGATACGCTCAATGTTCCAGTTCTTGTACACACTATAGGTAGAATTCTACGCCTCCAACATGACCAACGACTGGACAGGATGAGGTTACATTTCTACAAGTAGAACTCTACACCTTCAATAGGAGGGAAAAATGTAGTCAGCTATTGTCACATTCTGGAAATGATAGTTGATACTAATCCCTTCCACCCCCCATGATGCCAGTACAAGAGACGGAGGCAAGGTTGTCATTCTTCTAATAGAAAGTTCGAACTTCCCAACTGCATAAAAAGTTCTAACCCTTCCCCGCTCTACTGAAGATGTAATCTGTTGTCCATCCCTTTTGCACCCTTTTTTTTTTGCATGTCCAATCACCTCTTGTACTGACAGGAAGTGATGGAAAATCCCCACCCCCCCACCCCCATACCAGTCACAACAATCAGAAAAACCTGAGAGAGGAGTCAACCTTCCTCAGTATGCTCAAAATCAAGTTGATGTTCAAGTTGGTCCTCAGCTTTGTGCTACCAGAAATCACTAGATTGGCATAAGTAGCAACTGGTTGATAAGCAGACGACCCCCCGCGGCGTAAGCTACATAAGTGCTAATCAATCTCGCTACTTACTGCACAATTTTTTCCTCTTCTTTAACAATCAACTGATGCTCATAGCGATCAATCACTAGCAATGGGACCTATTAGAGCCTAATGCCGCGTACACACAGACGGACTTTTCGACCGGGCTGGTCTGACGGACCGAGTCCGGAGGACAATTCGACCGCGTGTGGGCTTCATCGGACCTGCAGCTGACTTTTTCTGATGGACATTAGATTTGGAACATGTTTCAAATCTTTCTGATGGACTTGAGTCCAGTTGAAAAGTCCGCTCGTCTGTATGCTAGTCCAACATACGAAAAACCGACGCTAGGGCAGTTATTGGCTACTGGCTATCAACATCCTTATTTTAGTCCGGTCGTACGTCATCACGTAACCAATCTGTCGGACTTTGGTGTGATCGTGTCTAGGCAAGTCCGTTCGTTGGGAAAGTCCATTAGATAGACCGTTGGACCAGTCCGGTCAAAAAGTCCACTCTTGTGTACGCGGCATTAGGCTCTAATCAGGTGCTTCAAAAAAAAGCACCCCCCGCCGCTGGAATCCAGGCATCCGAAAAGGGTCTGGAAGCCTGAATACGGGGTGGCTACAGCGGCCATGCATGAATCAATCCATTCTACACAGAGAGGGGTGTCGTGACAGAGGGGGCGGCGCCCGTGCGCCTCTTAATGGACCGCATCGCCACTGACAGAATATGAAAGCTGCACATACATGGACTCTTCACAGCAACGTATTTGTAGCCCAGTCAGGGTAGGGTGATTTAACTCGTGCTAAGGTGCTAAGAAGAAAGGGGGTCTCCCGAAGTTGGGTCTCTGGGGTTAAGCCTTAGTTCCGTTTTCTGGGACAAAAGGTGACACTTCTCTGTCTTCGGGTGTGTCAGTAGATGGTAATTCAGAGGGTCCTCAGAATGGGAGCATCATGGACCTGAGCTGGGTGACCACTCATGTGAGTACTAATGCCAGGATCCATTTCTTCTCCGGGGGGTTCTTGGTGATAATGGTGGAAGAGCAGGGAGCAGCCGCCGTTGAACCTTTGATGGCAGAGAAGATTGTGGCTCACGCTCCTGGGAAGGTTCTTTGAAGAACCCCTTTACGAGCCTCTCTGTTGGCTGCAATGAACTTGAGTTTACAGTGTGGGGGGGTCTCATTTTTTTCTTTCCTGGATATTGAAAACAGGCACACCTGGAATGGGCTATTATTGATCAAACCCAGGGCATTCCTCCAATGGCGTTTGCAATTTTCCCTGCTGGTATGTGCCATTATATTGGACTAGCACTCTGTCCCCAAGTTGAAGATCAAAGTCTGGTGCTTACAACTCTGCTGGCTTGACCCATGACTTTAAAACGCTTGTTTGGACCAAGCTGGCCCAAACATCTTCTTCTTCATTCACTAGCAGATGTGCCTGCTGGGAGTGCTGTAGCAACTGTATTTAGCGTCAGTGCCGTGTTTCGTCAGTGGGACAGAGTCTTCCCATCTCATTCTTGGAACAATATTGAGTTGAGACTGCTCAGCCATTCATAGCAAGCCTACAAGGGTTCCTCTGATTGACTGAAGTGGAGAGGTGGGCAGATGGCCTCTCCAACTCCAACCAAAGGGACAGGGTCTCCCAAGTGCCATCTTAGACCACTGACCACGAATATGGCCATGTGTTAAAATTTGCTCAGTAATGTCAGGCTATAGCCGGGGATTCCCTGGAAGTAAATGAATGGGTCGAGTGATGCCACTGGTTGCTTAGCAGCCATTGACAGATAGGAAGCTGTCATATATGACATATACACTCGCAGGCCACCTCATTAGGTACACCAGTCAATTGCTCGGTAACACAAATTGCTAATCAGCCAATCACACGGCAGCAACTCAATGCATTTAGGCGTCTAGACGTGGTGAAGACGACTTGCTGAAGTTCAAACCGAGCATCAGAATGGGGAAGAAAGGGGATTGAAGTGACATTGAACGTGGCATGGTTGTTGGTGGCAGATGGGGCTGGTCTGAGTATTTCTGGGATTTTCACCCTCAGCCATCTCTCGGGCTTTACAGAGAATGGTGCATTATTATTATAACTTTAAATATTATTTAAAACTATAATATTTTATTATTATAAAAAAAAAAATTAAAATTCCCTTGTCCCCGGTAGCTTGCGCTCAGAAGCGAATGCACACGCAAGTCCCGCCCACATATGTAAACACCATTCAAACCACACATGTGCGATATCGCTGCGTGCGTTAGAGCGCGAGCAACAATTCTAGCACTAGACCTCCTCCTGTAAACTCTAAACTGGTAACCTGTAACCCGGAGATTTTTAAGTACCGAAGTTTGGCGCCATTCCATGAGTGAGCGCAGTTTTAAAGCGTGAAATGTTGGGTATCTATTTACTCAACGTAACATCATCTTTCACATTATACAAAAAAATAAACGTGTTTGAAAAATTGTTGCGCAAATACAGTGCGAGTTAAAAAGTTGCAATGACCGCCATTTTATTCCCTAGGGTGTCTGCTAAAAATATATATATAATGTATGGGGGTTCTGAATAATTTTCTAGCAAAAAAAATGATGATTTTTTACATGTAGGAGAGGAGTGCTAGAATAGGGTCGGTATGGAAGTGGTTATCATTATTATTAGGATTATCATTATAGTTATTTTTATCGATTAAAATATTTTTTCCATTATTATTATTATTATGGTCATTATTATTAGGATTATTGTGATAATTATTATTATCAATATAAATATTATTTATATTATTATTATTATTGTCGTTATTGTTATGATCTAAACATTATTTCCAGTGTTTTTATTATTATCATTATCGGTGCCATTATTATTTTGATTATCATTATGAATATTATCAATATAAATATTATTTATATTTTTCTTGTGAAAAAAATATTATTTATATTAATATTATTATTTATATTATTATTATTGTCGTTATTATTATGATCATTATTATAATTATTATTGTTTTAAATGTTGATTCCATTATTATTATCGTTATAGTTGTCATTGGCAATATACATATTATTTCAATTATTATTATTTATTTATTTTTAACTTAATTTTTTTTTTTAAATAGCAGTGTCCAACAACATAAAACATTGCATTAAAAGAGATAAAGTATGCCTAAAGTACAATGAGCGTGATTGACCATGAGTGTAGTCAATCACGCTGGAAGATGCACCCAATCACAGGTATGCAACATAAAAGTCAGTTATTAATATTATTATTATTAGGATTATAATTATTATTGTTTTAAATACTATTTCCCTTATCATTATCATTATTAATATTATTATATGTATTTTTATCATCATCATTATAGTTGTCATTATTATTAGGATTATCACTATAATTATTGATTACATTTTTTTCCCCATTATTATTAATATTATGGTCATTATTATTAGTATTATTATGATAATTATTATTATCAATATAAATATTATTTATATTATTATTATTATTGTCGTTATTATTATGATATGAACATTTCCAGTTATTATTATTATTATTATCATCATTATAGGTGTCATTATTATTAGGATTATCATTAGAATTATTATCAATATAAATATTATTTATATTATTGTTATTTTTATTTGTCATTATAATTATGATTATTATTATAATTATTATTGTTTTAAATATTATTTCCATTATTATTATCGTTATAGTTGTCATTGGCAATATATATATTATTTTTAATATTTTTCAATTTTTTTTATTTATAAAACAGATAAAGTATGCCTAAAGTACAGTACAATGGAGTGTAGTCAGTCACGCTGGAAGATGCACCCAACCACAGGTGTGCAACATGAAATTCCTGAAGTCAATTATTATTATTATTATTAGAACTATAATTATTATTGTTTTAAATACTATTTCCGTTATCATTATCATAATTAATACTATTATTTTTATTTTTATTATCATCATTATAGTTGTCATTATTATTAGGATTATCATTATTATTATCGATTAAAATATTTTTTCCAATTATTATTATTATTATGGTCATTATTATTAGGATTATTATGATAGTTATTATTGTTTTAAATATTATTTCCATCATTATTATTATCATTCTACTTGTCATTATCATTAGGGATTAATATTATAATTATCATTATCACTATAAATAGCAAAATTATCCTCATAAATAATGGCACTGATCCCTCGTAGTACATAAACTACGCTGACATCTCCCGCTGCCTGTCCCTGATTTAGAATTTTTTTATTCTGCGATTAATGACACGGCTGATCCTGCCAACTACTACAGACAGTTAGCTGTGGGGGCCCCATCAGAATCTTTCTATGGGGCCTCATGATTGGTAGTTACGCCCCAGCCTACGTATTATGTTGCTAGACTGAAAACAAAGGTAATTAAAAAGCCAAAGCTTCCCCGAGTCGTGTAACGTTACGTCCTCATGAATAGGATGCTATGTTGCTTAGGTACCTGTATTAGCTTCTCTAGCTGTATAGCCCCTCCCCCCCCCCCCCCCCCCCCTCCACCAAACAAGATCGCCTATACACTTGGCTTGGCAAAGCTCCCTGGGAATAGTCAGCTGCTCGCAGTTTGTTGTAGATACCGTCACCCGGGGCCATTCATTATGAGATGACAGAGAGGGACTTTCAAACAAGCGACACATCAAAGCATCATTGCTGAGCCAGGTATCTGATCATAAATATACATCGTGTCCGCAGCACCTCGAATGTTACGGACGGGGACAGGATATCGAACGTGAGCGGAGGCTGCCATGTCTTCTGTTGCTGGTCGTATGGACGGGTTACAAAGTATCATCACCAGAAGTCCGGGTGATGGGGACGGTTTGCAAAGTATTAGCACCAGAAGTCTGAATGATGTGGACAGGATACAAAGTATCAGCACCAGAAGTCCGGGTAATATGGACGGGTTGCAAAGTATCACCACCAGGAGTCTGAATGATATGGACAGGATACAAAGTATCACCAACAGAAGTCCAGGTGATGTGGACGGTTTGCAAAGTATCACCACCAGAAGTCTGAATGATATGGACAGGATACAAAGTATCAGCACCAGACGTCCAGGTGACATGGACGGTTTGCAAAGTATCAGCACCAGGAATCTAGGTGATGTGGACGGGTTGCAAAGTATCACCACCAGAAGTCCAGATGATAAGGACAGGATACAAAGTATCACCACCAGAAGTCCAGATGATAAGGACAGGATTCAAAGTATCACCACCAGAAGTCCAGATGATAAGGACAGGATTCAAAGTATCACCACCAGAAGTCTTGGTGATGTGGACAGGATACAAAGTACCAGCACCAGAAGTCTGAATGATATGTTCAGGACACAAAGAAGTCCAGAGGAAATAAACTGGTCACAAATTATCAGCACCAGAAGTCCAGATGATATGGACGGGTCACAAAGTATCACCACCAGAAGTCCGGGTGATGTGGACGTGTTGCAAAGTATCACCACCAGAAGTCTGAATGATATGGACAGGATACAAAGTATCAGCACCAGAAGTCCAGGTGACATGGACGGTTTGCAAAGTATCAGCACCAGAATTCCAGGTGATGTGGATGGGTTGCAAAGTATCACCACCAGAAGTCCAGATGATAAGGACAGGATACAAAGTATCACCACCAGAAGTCCAGATGATATGGACAGGATACAAAGTATCAGCACCAGAATTCCAGGTGATGTAGACGGGTTGCAAAGTATCACCACCAGAAGTCTGAATGATATGGTCAGGACACAAGGAAGTCCGGAGGAAATAAACTGGTCACAAATTATCAGCACCAGAAGTCCAGATGATATGGACGGGACACAGAGTATCAGCACCAGAAGCGAGGGTGGCAGTTCTGACACCAGCCTGGAGGAGGCGCTGACCTTCTCCCCAGACCTCGGACTGTCACCTGTCACCTGTCTTTCCGGAAACATGGATCATCTCCACTGCCTGGACAGGTAATGTGATTCTGGGATTGTCATAGTCTGTTCAGAGTGTATCCAAACCCCGAGAACAAATATAAATACATTGCCCCTTACCAGTCTTTAGATGCGGTGGCTGCATTCGTTTTCAGGCTTTTCCCCGCTATAATTTCTCCTGGTGATCCTGCCAGTAACACATTTCCTGTCCTAGGATGACAACGCTCCCTCGCTGCACTGTATCTACGTAGGGGTTGTCACCCTTGGACAGGAAGTGGGTTAGCACCACAGAACACTTCCCACTCTCCATAACATAGCTGGGAGGTGTTCTGTAGTCCACATAGAGAACTGGGAACAGTAGTAACTGATAACAGTCTGCACAGGAGGACACCAGCTTGCGTGGCTTCTGGCCGGATCAACAAGTATTTTATTGCAGAGATATAAACAAAGTTTAACAAAGATTCAAAATTAAAATACATTTTCTAGACTGCAGTAAACATTTTTGATTATCAAAGCATACCAATCACTGGTGATCACCGTTGACATTGCTGGATGGAGATGGGGCTCAACTAAGCATAAGGGGGGTAGGGGTGCTGTACCCAGAAGTTTTTTTCATGCATATAATGCATTAGAACCCCTTTAGTAGGGATTTGATACCCCATGGTATGTGATAGATTATTGTTCAGTAAACTGTCTTAATATAGGGACATTGAAGTATTGATTTATGACAAGTATGAGAAATCATGTCCTATGACATCAAATATTAAAAATTGTACACAGCCAATCAGGTGATCAGAAATCATCTCCACGGTTGCATCATGCTGTATCAAGTTATCCCATTATATTCATAAAACCCTCATTAGATATGAGCTTCAAAGGTTTCCCCCATCCATGATAAATAGTGACACAAAGATGATAATAATTCATTTCATGATGGTCAAGGTTGGAATGAGTATCCCGGAGTATCCAGTCATGAGTAAATGGTTTAATGTGTGGAAACTGTTAAATAAAACTAAACCCATCAATTTATTGGTTTCCACACACTGAATTATATGCATGGTTGGATACTCCGGGATACTCGATCTAACCATGGCCATCATGGAATAAACTATCAATCTTGTGTCAATATTTATCTCGCATGGGGAGGGACCCTTTGAAACTCATAACTTGTGAGAGTTTATGAAGATATCATTAAGGACTTCTTCATATTGTAAGTCCTCATTAGATATGTGCTTCAAAGGTCGTTATCCATGATCAATAGTGACACAAAGGTGATAATTCATTCAATGATGGCCATGGTTGGAATAAGTATCCAACCATACCCATAGTTTAGTGTGTGGAAACTATTAATTTGATGAGTTTAACAGTTTCCACACAATTATGGGTATGGATGGATACTCCAGGATACTTATTTCAACCATGCCCGTCACTGAATGAATTATCACCTTCGTGTCACAATTTATCATGAATGGGGAGGGACCCTTTGAAGCTCATATCTTGTGAGAATTTATGAAGATATTATTAAGGATGTCTTCATAAGTCTTAATTAGATATGAGCTTCAAACGTTTCCCCCATCCATGATAAATAGTGACACAAAGATGATAATAATTAATTTCATGATGGTCATGGTTGGAATAAGTATCCCGGAGAATCCAGTCATGCCCATGGTTTAATGTTTGGAAACTAAACCCATCAATTTAATGGTTTCCACACACTGAATTATGGGCATGGTTGGATACTCCAGGATACTCATTCTAACCATGGCCATCATGGAATGAATTATCATTCTTGTGTCAATATTTATCTTGCATGGGGAGGGACCCTTTGAAACTCATATCTTGTGAGAGTTTACGAAGATATCCTTAAGGATATCAATAAGGATGTCTTCATAAGTCCTCATTAGATATGAGCTTCAAAGGTTGCCCCATCCATGATAAATAGTGACACGAAGGTGACAATTTATTCAATGATGGCCATGGTTGGAATGAGTATCCTGGAGTATCCAATCATGCCCATAATTCAGTGTGTGGAAACTATTAAATTGATGGGCTTAACAGTTTCCACACAAATTATGGGTATGGTTGGATACTCCAGGACACCTATTTCAACCATGGTCATCATGGAATGAATTATCATTCTTGTGTCAATATTTATCTTGCATGGGGAGGGACCCTTTGAAACTCATATTTTGTGAGAGTTTATGAAGATATCCTTAAGGATATCAATAAGGATGTCTTCATAAGTCCTCATTAGATATGAGCTTCAAAGGTTGCCCCATCCATGATAAATAGTGACACGAAGGTGACAATTTATTCAATGATGGCCATGGTTGGAAAGAGTATCCTGGAGTATCCAATCATGCCCATAATTCAGTGTGTGGAAACTATTAAATTGACGGGTTTAACAGTTTCCACACAAATTATGGGTATGGTTGGATACTCCAGGATACCTATTTCAACCATGGTCTTCATGGAATGAATTATCACCTTCGGAGCTTGGAATAAATATCAGGGGTCTAAACAAACCTTTGTCATCTCATCTTTGAGACAGAGATAGGAATTGAAGAATTTGTTTCCCCAATTCCTTTCTCAATAGCTGCACTGAAGATGAAGGAACAGGAGACAGAGGCTCCTCCCCATTCATAAACGTACTATGCTCAGCTATCAACAGAGCTGGGACAAAGGGGTGGGCAGGAGGGGCGGCTGCCCCTGGGCGCTGTGGTATCATGTGAGACGGGGGCACCACAAGGAGATGGGGGGAGGGGATTCGTGTTGAGAAGGGGAATCTGGGGAGGCGGTAGGGGGTAAGAATTGTTCTAGGAGGGCAAATTTAGGAAGTTGTGCTAGGAGTGGTGACTTGGGGGGATTTGTGTTGGGAGGGGGGGTTTGGACGGGCTTGTGCTATAAAAGTAAGATGGTAGAGGGGAAATATATATACTTTTTTTTTTTTTGGGAGGGGGGGATTTGTGCTAGTAGGGAAATGATTGAGGGGTATTTGCTCTACAAAGGGAAAATTAGTAGAAGGGATCTGTGCTAGGATTGGGGATTGGGGAGGGTACTGTGTGCTGGAAGGGGAGAATTTGGAGTTGGGGGGGGGGGGTATTTGTGCTCGGAGAGCAAATATAAGAGGTTGAGGATTTGTGTTAGTAGGGGGAATTTTTTTTGGGGGGGTGGGTGCTGGAGGAATATGGGGATAGAGAGCTGGGGGGGAAGGATTATTGCTGGGAGGGGGGATTTCAGCAGGGGAGCAGATTAGTAACAGGAGGAGTGGAAATTTTATGCTTACGGGTGAGCATGCAGGGGGGAGGGGATTTTCGCTGATACATAATGCTCATACATTTTGGCCCTTCACCCTGATCTGTGATCAGCCGATTCCGAAGCACTCGGCAATCACAAAGTGCGCATAGGGGGCAAACGGGCAGCGCAATCACGGGAGGACGTCCATGTACCCCCTCCTGGCAAAGTAAGCCCGCGCTGTAGCCGTCTTTCAGCTATAGCGCGGGCAGGAAGTGGTTAAGGGGAAGCGCGGAGTGGGGATTTATACAGGAATACATTTATATAGATGTCCTCAGCCAGATATTGATTTTATACTGAAGTCAGTACACAGGTGGTGTTTGCTGTTCCCAGGGAAGGAAATTCTTTTACTAACGATGTAAACGCTCTTTTAATAAGCCGTGCTGAACGGTATCACGCTGATTCAATCTCCAAGTATTAAAACAACAATTGTATCGGTTTTCAAAGCTGGGAATCCTCTGATATGCAAATGATGTGATCTCCGCACATAGCAAGGACTCGTTACCTGCATTCTCCTCTGAAGAGCAATCACTGGTGACAGGCAGCTGGGAGGGGATATGTCACCTCCTCACCAACACTTTGAATCTTGTAAAGCCCACATCACCGAGCAGCGGTCCAACATTTTATTTATTTTTTGTTCCTGACCTAGAACGGTGTATGTATTGTAGGGATTCAGCTTTCTCTGCGCTCCCCCCCCCACACACACACACACTAATATACAATAGAGAAAAAGTATAACTTCTTTTTTTTAATCTTTATTGAATACCTCAGTGAACAAGTGATGCCCCCTTATGCAATATAAGCACATTTTGAACTCTACATCTGCTGACAGTAGCTCCACCCCAGGCAGAAGCCCAATTTACGGACATGCCAGTCAGGGATGGGGGCACTGAGCATAGAGGCATTCCTTTGGGGGGAGCACAGAACAGCACTGAAACCCCACGCCATCAGGTGCTACATGCACTTGTTCCTCTGTCTGGTTTAATAAAGCTTTTTAAAAAATGAGTTGATACTTCTTCTTAATCCACTCATAGGGGCCATCTATAGACTACAAGGAACTTTCCTATTGATATGATTAAAGACGGAGAAAATGAATGCTGCTCCCACTTCCTTCCCGAAAGCAACTGGCTGGGGCTCCCCATTGACATGAGATTCGCTTTAAATAAATGTAGCACCCTGTAGTGTGAAGTGCTAGATGTACATAGTTAGCGTTTGGTGTAGGTACATTTGGCTTACAGCCAGGCTGGGTTGAATCTGGGTCAGGGATGAGTGACTCCGGGAGGCTGGATGACTCATCAGGCAGCACCTCTGGTAACTCCACCCTACATGATGGAACCTTGGAGAAGCTTCCAGGCGAATGGGTGGGAGATTAGGGGGAGCTGCTTAGAGTATTAAGGAGGGCCCCAGCCAATCCCCAGCAAGTGGGCCGGCAGGGGGTGGGCACCTCTTAAATACTCTTGGGTCATGCCAGCAGGAGGCTGTGGGTGGCCCTTGAGGGTGCCCATAGTCTGGAGGGGGGGGTGACCTCAGGTCTGGGGCTCCGTTGCTGGAGGGATCCTCTAACAACACACGGAGGAGTTCTGTTTTGGATGCACGGGGGAAGGTGAGAGGACAGTGGGAGAGAGTCAGCACGTCCAGGAGGTCTCCTGGAGAAGACAGTCAGGTGGGCTGGTGAGTTAGCAGTCTGGGAGGACAGTGGTGCCATGTCTGGGAGAAGTGTGGTGGAGAAGTAGCCAGGTGGGCTAGTGAAAGGGGCAGCTGCAGCCAGGTGGGCTGGCAGTATCCGAAGAGGTGGGTGGTGCTGGGATCAGTAGACAAGGCCCACAGGGATGTAAGCTGGACACTGTAATTGCTATACAACCCAAGGGGCCCAGGGGCCCTGCCTGTAAAGGGCTTTTGCTACCAGATCTGACTGTTGCCTTTTTGCCAGATCAACTATCAGTGTGCCTGCTAGGATTTCTGCAAGCAAGTGTGCTGGAGGAAGAGAGAGGAGTGTATATAGACAATATATAGGAGAGTTGTCCCTGAAGTCATGTGAGCATCTCATAATATCCCTATTCCCTACCCAAGTTTTATCCCCTCAATAAAATACAAAAAAAAAACAAGCACTTGACTGTTTCTTGACTCTGGGAGCTTTTGAAGATTCAGTGTACCTGGCTGTGCAGGGTGGGGGATCCCTATTCACTAGCGGCTTCTATGTGGGGTACGCTACATAAATTTAATGGAAGAGGGCCTAATAATTTCTTATGCAAGTTCTATGTAGTGGATCCCGACAAGCCCTGAAAACCTTACTTATAGAGTACCGAACGGGCACTGGGATGGAAAAAGGATGTGTGTATGGCGAGCAAAGGACGGTCGGATTGTGATTAAATATTTGAACGTTCTCTGATGTCTTTGAAGACAAAGTCTTCTTCACATAAAGTGCATTGTTAGGTCTTCTAAACATCTGCATGTCTCAGGTGTGTTGGAGGTAAGGTGCAGTAAAAGTCCTGCTTGCCATCTTCCCATCCTGTAAGAGCCCCTGCTCCATTGCTGTAATGAAAGAGGGGTTGCTGGTATGTGACCGACCCTGTAATGGTGGCGTGTGCCCAACCCTGGTATGGTGGCATGTGCCCAACCCTGGTATGGTGGCATGTGCCCAACCCTGGTATGGCGGCAATTGACTGACCCTGGTATGGTGGCATGTGCCCAACCCTGGTATGGTGGCATGTGCCCAACCCTGGTATGGTGGCATGTGACCAACCCTGGTATGGTGGCATGTGACCAACCCTGGTATGGTGGCATGTGCCCAACCCTGGTATGGCGGCAATTGACTGACCCTGGTATGGGGGCATGTGCCCAATCTAGTATAGGGGCATATTCCCTAGGGAAAAGCTAAAGCCTAGACTAGAGGTAGGCAACCTTGACGCTCCAGGCGTAGTAAAACTACGATTCCCATCATGCCTCTGCCTCTGGGAGTCATGCCTGGGACTGTCGGAGTCTTGCAATACCTCTTAGGACTTGTAGCTTCACAATAGCTGGAGTCCCAATGTTGCCTACCCCCCGGCTTAGGCTATCTGCAATCCCCCGTCTTCACCTGCCGTGCCTATATAGGAACGCAGTGTGGACTCGGGGTTCTGGTTTGGGGCTCCAGTTGAACCAATTAAAACTGTAAGGCCAGCCACACAAACACCAATCCAATCATTTGAGGAATTACTTAGATATTCTGATCATATCTAGCCATTAACGATCATTTATCATTACTATTTTGATTTCAATTGATTCTGCAGGATGTGAATGAAGATGTGAGAGATCTTATTGGCTAGAACATTCTGCCTTTTGACATTGAAAGTGATCTGACTGTTCAAAGTGAATTTAAAGTCTTGTGTTGCGCAGATTGAACGTTGTAAACATCTACCAGGGGGGTGCTGATATGTATTGAGCCTTACCCAGAAATAATTGAGCTAGGAAGCTGTAACTGCCACACTATTCTACATATTCCCCCCAGGAAGTCAATGCACTTGCGACATCTGTCCTACAGTTTCTTAGGTCCCTGCAAATAAAATTCTTCCGACTGCTGGTGTCACCACTCATTTACAGCATTGGTTGCCTCCGGAACACTCCCAAATCGTTGTCTCTTTTAGGTGTTTTTTGAGATTGGGGAACAGATGATAGTCAGAAGGAGCCAGGTTGGGGCGAATAGGGTGGATGGGGCATCACTTGAAAGCCTACGGAGGTCAGTTTTGCCATCGTTTCCCCTGCAGTGTGTGACGAGGCGTTATCATGCAACAGGATGACACCTTTGGAGAGCTTTCCTCTACATTTTTTCCTTGATATTTTGCCTCAACTTCATCAATAAAGCACAGAAATATGTGTTGCATTGATGGTTGAACCCTTTTGAAGGCAGTCCACCAGCAGAACTCTCTTCTTATCCCAAAAAACTGATGCCATTTGCTTCTGCACTGACCTTTGCAGGCTGAACTTCTTTGGCCTTGGGGCAACCACTGGGCCCCCATTCCTTAGACTGTCTCTTTGTCTCAGGGTCATAACAGTAGATCCATGTCTCATCACCAGTTTGTCCAGGAAATCTGACTCATTTCTTGCAAAATGTTCCAAAACAGCCACCGATGTCTCCACACGTTTCCTCTTTTGTTTCGGTTGTCAAAAGTTTTGGGATCCACTTTTGCTGGAAGCTTTCTCATTTCCAAGTCGTTGTGGTGAGGAGTACAAAGACAAGTGTGTCTTGCCTACAGTCAAGCATGGTGGTGGGAGTGTCATGGTCTGGGGCCGCACCTTCAAAATGACTACTGCCTTGCTAAAGAAGCTCAGGGTAAAAGTGATGGACTGGCCAAGCATGTCTCCAGACCTAAACCCTATTGATCATCTGTGGGACATCCTCAAACGGAAGGTGGAGGAGCGCAAGGTCTCTAACATCCACCAGCTCCGTGATATCATCATGGAGGAGTGGAAGAGGACTCCAGTGACAACCTGTGAAGCTCTGGTGAACTCCATGCCCAAGAGGGTTAAGGCAGTGCTGGAAAATAATGGTGGCCACACAAAATATTGACACTTTGGGCCCAATTTGGAGATTTTCACTTAGGGGTGTACTGACTTTTGTTGCCAGCGGTTTAGACATTAATGGCTGTGTGTTGAGTTATTTTGAGGGGACAGCAAATTTACACTGTTATACAAGCTGTACACTCACTACTTTACATTGTAGACAAGTGTCATTTCTTCAGTGTTAGGGGTGTACTTACTTTTGTGAGATACTGTGTATATAGTTCACAAAATAGAAAGCTACTTGCTGTTGCTTCTTGCAACACATCTCTGTCCCGCAGCGGCTCCTCCTTTGACTCGCTGACAGTCCCATTCACTTTATTGGGGCGGCGGGTGATGCAGCAGTGACGCAACAAGGTGAGGGACGTGGTGGCAGTGGGTGAGTGGACGCCCGCTAACAGGCGCTGCCATGATGCATCTGAAATGACAGGTGCTCTTTAAATGTAAGGACTCATTCTTGCTGGTAGTTAGAATCTGTAATATTTGCAAACAAAATAAAGGTTTCCTATTTAGAATAATGAACAGTAATAGTAAAACAGCGATATCAGAACCGATTCAATCGTACAGTTTGTAGTGCACATAGATTTGCAAAACAGTGGGATAAAGGAATATTCCTGAACTTTGTTTTATCTCATGGTTACTGTGACATTGTGTGAATACATCAATGCAGTGTATGTTATCTCAGCTTGCAGAGCTTGGATTCATTGAATGAGTTTAAATTTAAAATATTGCAGAATATATACAGCCTCGTGCTACGCAACTAAGCTCCATTTCATGCTGAATAAACTAAATTATTATTGTATTTTAAACAGAAAACTATCTTTAGATAGATGTTTACTCCAAAAGAATTTTAATAAAATAAATTTTGATAACATTTTTTTTAAAAATCTGATTTAAATAAAAAAAAAATCTAATTTAAATTTAAAAAATCAATAAAATAAATCCAAGCTTTTTCTCCACCCTGGTTGGAGGTAGGCGGACGCTGCTGCTCTGGGGTTCCCTGGGAGACAATTTTAAGGACTGAGATTCCCATATTTCCAGCTACATGTTGACCTGTACGAGTCGGCTGCTGGGACCTATTTTGGGGATCCTTGTGAGGGATCTCTCGAGCCTGGAGGATCTGCCTTCTATTTGAGTATCTCCAACTATCATCTTCTTCATGCTCCCTGAAGAAGGGATTTACCTTGAATCTCCCGAAACGCGTCGGACCATAGGAGAAGTGCTCTTTTCTTATATTATATATGGATATTATGTGATATTTTGTGTACGGTGCTGTCTTTGACTGTCATACTGTTTTATGAAATAGTAAATTTTTCCATGTTTTGGAAATACTGTGTCTTCAAAACTTTGCCCTTAAAGTCTCTTAGTACCGGGGGGCGGGGGGGGGGGGGGGGGGGGTACTCATTCTCTTTAAATATACTGGTTGGAGGTAAGTCCTGCTTGCCATCTTCCCATTCGTCAAAAGAGTCTTTCGTTCATTTGGATGCTTCCAAATCAACGAATATGCCGAATTTCGTCCGAAAAAGAATTACACAAGTCTAACCACTTGCCACAACCGAGGTATCCATCTCTTCAGGAGCCGGTCTTGTTTACGATAATGGTGGTCTCTGTGGTGGATTCGTCGCAAGATCACTGTTATCGGCAGCGGGAGAGGGGCCCACCCCCTCCCGACGCTCTCCTGCGCCCTCCGCCGATTGCCGGAGCCGGGTCCTTGTCGCGGCCGGGTATGGAGACGAGTGAGGCTAAGATGGCCCCCCACCCATCTCCATGCCATAGCAGGGCGAAAGCGACGTCATCACGTCAGCTCCGCCCATACGTCTTAAATGCGCATTTTTTCAATGTCATTTTTTCAAATGACAAATATATTTTTTTTTTTAAATGCATTTTAGTCCAAATATGAGATCTGAGGACTTTTTGACCCCCCAGATCTCATATTTAAGAGGACCTGTCATGCTTTTTTATATTACAAGAAATGTTTACATTCCTTGTAATAGGAATAAAAGTGACCCAAATTTTATTTTATTTTTTTTAAAAAGTGTAAAAATAAATAAAATCAAGTAAAATAAATATTATATAAAATAAATAAGAAAAACTGTTTTTTTAAAGCGCCCTATCCCGTTCGCAGAAGCGAACGCATACGTGAGTAGCGCCCGCACATGAAAACGGTGGTCAAACCACACATGTGAGGTATCGCCGCGATCGTTAGAGCGAGAGCAATAATTCTAGCCCTAAACCTTCTCTGTAACTCAAAACATGCAACCTGTAGAATTTTTTAAACATTGTATGGAGATTTTTAAGGGTAAAAGTTTGTCGCCATTCCACAAGCGGGGCGCAATTTTGAAGCGTGACATGTTGGGTATCAATTTACTCGGCGTAACGTTATCTTTCACAATATAAAAAAAAAATTCGGCCAACTTTAATGTTGTCATATTTTTTTTATTCAAAAAAGTGAATTTTTTCCCCCCAAAAAAGTGTGCTTGTAAGACCGCTTCGCAAATACGGTGTGAAAAAAAAGTATTGCAATGACCGCCATTTTATTCTCTAGGGTGTTAGAAAAAAAAAAGCAATATACAGTATAATGTTTGGGGGTTCTAAGTAATTTTTTAGCAAAAAAAAAAAAACTGTTTTAAACTTGTAAACACCAAAATCTCAAAACGAGGCTCAGTCCTTAAGTGGCGAACAAACAGAGCTTGGAGGAGTTGTGAACCGTCGCGATCGGCTCTCGAAAAAGCTGCGTCCTAACGATCAGATTAGCGTACGATCGACTCAAAAGCGGTATTTGTCGTAGGATTTTCTGATCGTGTGTGCGGGGGGGGCCGTAGCGGTGAGCACTAGGAGAGTCTATTGTTTTATATGTTTTTGTATTAATGAACTGCCGTTTGATTGCCAATGACCCACAACAATCCCATTTTAATCGTCTTATGTTTTCCCCCTGCAGTGTCAGTCCAAGGAGAAGGCTGAAACTTTCCCCCGACTCGCAGAATCCCAGCCCCAGCGAGACGCCGCTACACCCAACCGCGGGAAGCGCCTCCTTCTCAGGTTAGTCTCGGTATCCCTCTCCATAGGACCACATGCCCCATGTTGGGTCTCAAGTGGCCACCGGGATGACTAGGGGACCCGACACCGTCTCCAGGGCAGGTTCAGCGGCTCGGGGGGAGGGGGGTCTAATCATCTCTGAAAGAAACTTATCAATGGATTCCTGTCTCTTCATCCTTCACAGCAATTCCTACGACTTCGTTATAGAACCAATTCTTCGTTTCAGCCAAGAAAAAAAAACACAAAATTCCTTAGAGTAGAACTATAGGCAAAACTGTTTTCATTTTGCAAAAAAGGGAAGGTTATAACCCCTGCCAAGGGTTTTTTTTTTTTCTTTTTTTTCCCATCTGTGTCTCATTGCAGAGATTTTCCTTCACTTCCTGTCTCATATCCACAACAGGAAGTGAGAGGAAATCCCTCCAAAAAGGGAGGGAATTCCTTGGGGACCCCCCCCCCCACGTCACCAGAACGTTTACAGACGTTTTTTTTATGGAGATACATTTTTTACTGTCTGAAAAAAAAAACACTCCTAAAAACGCAAAACGCGGCTAAACGCATCGCGTAAATGTGGCAAAACTGATGTTTTTAAATGTCCGTTACCATCTGTCAAGTTAAATCGTTCAGGAGAGGTTTCTAAACGTCCCGTGTACATTAAGCCTTACTAGTTAAAAAAAAAAAAAAGAGCAAAAAACAATTCCATAAAAATATCCCATAGTTTGTAGACGCGATAACTTTTGCGCAAACCAATCAGTATACGTTTATTGGGATTTTTTTTTTTTTTAACCAAAAATATGTAGCAGAATACACATTGGCCTAAATTGATGAAGAAATTTGTTTTATTTTACATTTTTTTTTATCGGATGTGTTTTATAGCAGAAAGTAAAAAATATTGTTTTTTTTTTGTTTCGAAATTGTCGCTCTTTTTTTGTTTATAGCGCAAAAAATTAAAAACCGCAGAGGTGATCAAATACCAGCAAAGGAAAGCTCTATTTGCTGGGGGGGAAGAAATATGACATATATGTTATCTGGGTACAGCGTCGCACGACCGCGCAATTGTCAGCTAAGGTGACGCAGTGCCGTATCACAAAAAAATGGCCTGGTCAGGAAGGGGGGGGGGGTAAACCTTCCAGTGAGGAAGAGGTTAATGGGGACACAGACAGCAATAAAAAACTGACAGGGGGTCTAATCCCTCGCCACTCTATCCAAAAATAAAAAATAAGTTCTGCCTTTAGTTATACTTTAAAGTGATATAAAAATCTCGTTTTTTTTTTTGTTTTGTTTAAATATAACAAACATGTTACACTTACCTGATAAAAAAATCCGAAGTTTGTAGACGCGATAACTTTTGCGCAAACCAATCAATATACGCTTATTGGGATTTTTTTTTTTTTTTTTTTTTTACCAAAAACATGTAGCAGAATACATATTGGACTAAATTTAGGAAGAAATTAGATTTTTTTTATTTTTTATTTTATTGGATATGTTTTATAGCAGAAAGTAAAAAAAATATATTTTTTTTAATTAAAATTGTCGCTCTTTTTTTGTTTATAGCGCAAAAAATAAAAACCGCAGAGGTGATCAAATACCACCAAAAGAAATGTCTATTTGTGGGAAAAAAAGGACAAAAATTTGATTTGGGTACAGCGTCGCACGACCGCGCAATTGTCAATTAAAGTGCCTTATCGCAAAAAGAAAAACGGCCTGGTCATGAGGTGGGGGGTAAATCTTCCGGAGGTCTAGTGGTTAATGATTTTTATACATTTATTGTTTTGGTCTCAGTATCTTTTTTACGCCTGTGGCTGTATTCAGGTTTTCAGGCTGTGATCGTTCCTTTTCATTATTTTCCCATGTTTAGATTTTCCCATTGAATCGACTCCTCCGCAGACCCGCAGCACAAGGTGAGGCTCCATCTAGTGGACACATTGATGTACTACCCACAATGCTATATAAGAACCACAGTATGTTTGTGCACTTTGGTAGACCTGTTGGGGGCAGCACGGTGCGTTCAGACTGCAGGGGTCTCAAACTGGCGGCCCTCCTGCTGTTGGGAAACTACAAGTCCCACGAGGCCTTGCAAGGCCGACAGTTACAAGCATGACTCCCTCAGGCGGAGGCATGATGGGACTTGTAGTTACACAACAGCTGGAGGGCAACCAGTTTGAGACCCCCTGGTTCAGAGGGTAGTTCTTCTGCATAGGTATGCGCAGCCTATTGCATTAGGGCAGGGGGTCTCAAACTGGCAGCCCCTCCAGCTGTTGCAAAACTACAAGTCCCATCATGCCTCCGCCTGTGGGAGTCATGCTTGTAACGGTCAGCCGTGCAATGCCTCATGGGACTTGGTAGTTTCGCAACAGCTGGATGGGCCTTCAGTTTGAGACCCCTGCATTAGGGTGTGCACGCCAAAGCTCAGACAAGCGGTGCCGATCCTTAGACATGTGAAATTCGTTTGGTTCCCAAATTTGCGTTTTAACTAATTTTGACAAAGTCGTTAATTTTGGACATATCCGAATAACCGGAAACCCGTTTTACAAATTCTTCCGAATATTTGTAAATCCGAAAATCCGAAAATTCAAAAATCTGAAATAATAACTAACTAATAATAACTTAACTATTACTAACTATTAAATTATAGGTATTGGAATTTCCTTTCAAATTTGGCTGTTAGTGAACGTAACAAATACGAATTTATCCGAAATAACGAATGCCGTATCTAAACGAATGGAACATAAATAATAATTATAAAAAACAATAATAATAATAATTTTTTTAAATTAATATTATTATTATTATTATTATTATTATTATAGGGGTTGTAAACCTTAGTGTTTTTAAACCTTAATGCATCCTATGCATTAAGTTGAAAAAACTTCTGCCAGTGACCGGCCCCCCAGCCCCCCAGCCCCCCCGTTTTACTTACCTGAGCCTCATAATTCCCTCGGCGGAGACACGCTCCCCCTCTCTGCACGGGGTTCTCGGCTCTTGATTGGATAGATTGATAGCAGCGCAGCCATTGGCTCCCGCTGCTGTCAATCAAATCCAATGACGCGGTGCGCCGGGGCCGAGTCCAGCATTCCTGTCTATGGACGCCGAATGCTGGACTCGGGAGCACGCCCGCAAGGTAATCCCCCCGGGAGAGCTCTTCTCCTAGTGGGTTATCTGATGTGGGGAGGAGCCACGGAGGGACCGCAGAAGAGGACGATCGGGGCCACTGTGTGCAAAACGAGCTGCACAGTGGAGGTAAGTATGATATGTTTGTTATTTAAAAAAAATAAAACAGGTTTTACAATCACTTGCAATATTCGTTATTTTGGATAATTCGTAACTTCGGATAAATTCGCATTTGTTACGTTCACTAACAGCAAAATTTGAAAGGAAATTCCAATACTTATAATTTAATAGTTACGTTATTATTAGTTAGTTATTCTTTAGAATTTTCCAATTTTTTAATTTACGAATTGCTATCATAACGAATGACCCGAAAAATGAAAAAAAAAAAAAGAAACGAATGAAACGAAAACTAAACAATTTTTTCGGCAGTCCACATGTCTACCGATCCTTTACTGTGTTCATTCAGAAAGGGAAGGGGCCGGTAAATTACATATTTACCGGCCCCTTCCTAAAACAGCCCCCCGTGTGTACCCGCAGCAGCAGCCGGTGGGAGAGAAGAGGAGGGAACCCGGAAGCGATGTGTGGGGGGTGGGTGAACCAGGGCAGTAGGAGGAATCTGCCATGCATGGGGTGATTAGGGTGTGCCCAGGCACACCCGGCACACCCTGTGCACACACCTATGTTCTTCTGCCTTGTAGCACTGGGGTCCTCTGTTCAAATCCCAGCCAGGATGTTATCTGCACGGAGTTTGCGTGTTCTTTCTGTGCTTGCAGGGCTCTCCTCCAAAAACACGTCTGTAGGATAATTGGCCTCCTGCCTAAAATGTTCCTAGTATGCGGGATAGGAACCTGAGATTGTAAGCTCCTTGGGAGAGCGTGACACTATTAAATGCTTTTAGAACTTCTGCATCAGGTAGGTGGAATGGTGACACCTTGCCTGTGGGGGGGAGGGGGGCTCAGCATGGAATGAATTGCATGAAAACTGAAATTTTGATACAAATTGCATCGATCGCTAAAAAAAAAAAATGCAAAATTTGAATTGTATTCAGCTGGATTGTAGTGTAATTATTCTGAATAACTCCGCCTTATTCCATTCATTCTGCAGAGATGCCTCCCGTGACTCCACCCTCCACAAACCGGTAAGTGAGCCCTAACCTTCCCCTCCCCCACCCCCAAAAAAAAAAAGGGTTTGTTTTTTTTAGATACATTTTAACCACTTAAGGACCCAGGCCTTTTTCTGACATTTGTTGTTTACAAGTAGAAATCAGTATTTTTTTGCTAAATTACTTAGAACCCCCAAACATTATTTATATGACGTAAAATATTGCAGAGACCACAAAATAAATAATATATTAATTTAATTATTTTTATTTATTTATTTATATATATATATATATATATATATATATATATATTTTTATATATATATATATATATATATATATATATATTTATATATATTTTTTTTTTTAGCAGATACCCTAAAGAATAAAACGGTGGTCATGGCAATATTTTACATCACACTGTAATTGCGCAGCTGTCTTTCAAACGCAAATTTTCGGAAAGAATTCACTTTAATAAATTATAAAAAACACAATAGTTACCCCTTTTTTTTTTTTTTTGTATATTGTGAAAGATGATGTTACGCCGAGTAATTAGATACCTAACATGTCACGCTTTAAAATTGCGCGCGCTCGCGGTATGGCACCTAACTTCGGTGCTTAAAAATCTCCATAGGCGATGCTTTCAATTTTTTTTACAGGTTACATGTTTAGAGTTACAAAGGAGGTCTAGTGCTGGAACTATTGCTCTCGCTATAATGATGGCGGTGATACCTCACATGTGTGGTTTAAACACTGTTTACAAATGCGGGCGCGACTTACGTATGTGTTCGCTTGGCACGAGCATGGAGGGATAGGGCGCGTTAAATTATTTTTTTTTCTTATTTATTTTACTTTTTATGTATCTGAATTTACGAATTACAATAGTAACGAATTTAAACGAATCTGGAATAAAAAAAAATGAAATTTCAGAGACATTAGAATCAAATTTCCAAATAGTATAAAATAGAACAAAAAATAAAGCACTTGAAGAGACAAGAATAGAATAGAAACAAAATAAATAGAAAATAAAGGAATACAAAATAAAAGAATAGAATAGAAAATAATAAAGTAAAACAGAATAAAATGCAATAGAAAATAAAAGAACAGAATAAAATACAATAGAAAATAAAGGAATAGAATAGAATAGAAAATAATGGAATAGAATAGAATAGAATTATTGCTCTTGCCATAATGATGGAGGTGATACCTCACATGTGTGGTTTAAACACTGTTTACAAATACAGGTGCGACTTACGAATGTGTTCACTTCTGTGCACGAGCACAAAGGGATAGTGCGCTTTAAAAAAAAAATTCTTATTTATTTTACTTTTTATGTATCCGAATTTACGAATTACAATAGTAAGGAATTTAAACTAATCTGAAATTAAAAAAAAAATGAATTTCAGAGAAGTTAGAATTGAATTTCCAAATAGTATAAAATAGAATAAAAAATAAAGCACTTGAAGAGAAAAGAATAGAATAGAAACAAATGAAATAGAAAATAAAGGAATAGAAAATAAAAGAAGAGAATAGAAGAGATTAAAGTGAAACAGAATAAAATGCAATAGAAAATAAAAGAACAGAATAAAATAGAATAGAAAATAAAGAAATAGAATAGAATAGAAAATAATAGAATAGAGTTATTGCTCTCGCTATAATGATGGTGGTGATACCTCACATGTGTGGTTTAAACACTGTTTACAAATACAGGCGCGACTTACGTATATGTTCGCTTCTGTGCACGAGCACGGAGGGATAGGGCGCTTTAAAAAAAATTTTTATCTTATTTGTTTTACTTTTTATGTATCCGAATTTACGAATTACAATAGCAATGAATTTAAAAGAATCTGAAATTTAAAAAATTAAATTTCGGAGAAGTTAGAATGGAATTTCCAAATAGTAAAAAAAGTAGAATAAAAAATAAAGCACTTGAAGAGAAAAGAATAGAATAGAAACAAATGAAATAGAAAATAAAGGAATAGAAAATAAAAGAAGAGAATAGAAAGGATTAAAGTGAAACAGAATAAAATGCAATAGAGAATAAAAGAACTGAATAAAATAGAATAGAAAATAAAGGAATAGAATAGAATAGAAAATAATAGAATAGAGTTATTGCTCTCGCTATAATGATGGCGGTGATACCTCACATGTGTGGTTTAAACACTGTTTACAAATACGGGCGTGACTTACGTATGTGTTCGCTTCTGCGCACGAATACGGAGGGATAGGGCGCTTAAATTTTTTTTTTTTTATGTATCCGAATTTATGAATTACATTAGTAACGAATTAAAACGAATCTGAAATTTAAAAAAAAAAAAAAAAATTTTCGGAGAAGTTAGAATCGAATTTCCAAATAGTATAAAATAGAATAAAAAATAAAGCACTTGAAGAGAAAAGAATAAAATTGAAACAAATTAAATAGAAAATAAAGGAATAAAATAAGGGAATAGAAAATAAAAAAATAGAATAGAGAAAAATAAAGTAAAACAAAATAAAATGCAATAGAAAATAAAAGAACAGAATAAAATAGAATGGGAAATAAAGGAATAGAATAGAACAGAACTAAAAATACAATAGAAAAAAATAGAAAGTACATAACCATCTTCTCAAATACTTTTTCAAGGCTCAGTATAATCCCCATATTTTGTCTTTATACGTGTATTAAATATGGGCTCCATCTAGTGGCCATATTTGTAGTATTTTCCTGATTGCAGCAATTCAGGGAAATAGCACACTATTGCCACTAGATGGAGCTGACAATACTAGGAAATACACATATCAGACAAAATATGGGTATCATTCATGGCGCCTGTGTGAATGCTTTTGCATTTGCAAAGCTAATTTTATGTAGAGATGTATTCGGCTGGCGAGTTCTTGCCCAGACTTACCCTGTCCCCCAGCAAGCACTGGAAAGCATGTGTTATTACATTGCATATCAAAAACTATTGTGTAACTGAACACGTTAAAGAGATCATCCTGGAAATGGTGTTGGGGTGATATTTTTTTATTGTTTTAGATAAAGAAGAAGGCGACAAGAAGAGCAAACGTGAGGGACGAGGAGAACAGATGCCACGCAGACACCAGGAAGGTAGGTGCTGGAATGGCCATAGGAGGTTGGTTAAAGCGTTCACCAAGAGATGCTGTAGGTTCTGAATCTGCAAATGGCAGCTTCTAGCCTTGTAGCCGGAGCTCTGCTGCCTACCAGGACATCCCTCAACCCAAAGTCTTCTTGATCAGATCAAAGAGGCACAATCTGGCAGGGGGACTCTGGGTAAAGCCAGCTGGTAGGTGCTCTCCAGACCACTTTTCAGATGGGAACGGAGATACCGAGTCACCTCCTTCACTACAGGCTGTGTATTCAGTTCCTGCAGAGGAGAGGTATAGGGAGGAGGCAGACAGAAGGAGAAAGCACCACCAACCCATTCTACGTTCCTCTAAAAGGGTTGAGGTGGGACAGCCCACAGGACAGTCCTCATTGTTAGGGTGGCCGGTGACGCAGGTTCACCCAAGGCGTGGAATCTAAGTGCCAGTTGGCCTTCACCGGAGCTCCTGATGGTGGAGATGGTCGGGAAACTTAATTGATCCCAATTTACTCTGCAAACTGACACCAGCTCACAGCCCTCAGGATCTCACCCAACCAAAGAGGGTGGCTGGAAGGAACAGGCTACGGTGTGGAGACTGTTAACAATTCTGCAAACAAGAGAGTAGTCAAGTCCAGGCAGGGGTCGAGGCAGGCAGCAGGGCTGGACTGGGACAAGAATTTGGCCCTGGACTTCATCATGACCGGCCCAGTTTAATTTGAATGTCCCCAACAGCGCCCCCCTTACATCAGAGAGTCCCCATCAGAAGTCCCCTTCACATCAGAGTCCCCATCAGAAGTCCCCATCACATCAGAGTCCCCATCAGTAGCCCCTTCACATCAGAGAGTCCCCATCAGAAGTCCCCTTCACATCAGAGTGGTGGAGGCAGGCAGTAAATAAGAGAGTAGTCAGGTCCAGGCAGGGGTGAAGGCAGGCAGTAAATAAAAGAGTAGTCAGGTCCAGGCAGGGGTACGAGGCAGGCAGTAAATAAGAGAGTAGTCAGCTCCAGACAGGGGTGGAGGCAGGCAGTAAATAAGAGAGTAGTCAGGTCCATAAAGGGGTGGAGGCAGGCAGTAAATAAGAGAGTAGTCAGGTCCAGGCAGGGGTCGAGGCAGGCAGTAAATAAGAGAGTAGTCAGGTCCATAAAGAGGTGGAGGCAGGCAGTAAATAAGAGAGTAGTCAGGTCCAGGCAGGGGTCGAGGCAGGCAGTAAATAAGAGAGTAGTCAGGTCCAGGCAAGGGTTGAGGCAGGCAGTAAATAAGAGAGTAGTCAGGTCCAGGCAGGGGTTGAGGCAGGCAGTAAATAAGAGAGTGGTCAGGTCCATGCAGGGATCAATGCAGGCAGTATATAAGAGAGCAGGCAGGTCCAGGCAGGGGTGGAGGCAGGCAGTAAATAAGAAAGTAGCCTAGTGGGGTCCAGGCAAGGGTTGAGGCAGGCAGTAAATGAGAGAGTAGTCAGGTCCAGGCAGGGGTCGAGGCAGGCAGTAAATGAGAGAGTAGTCAGGTCCAGGCAAGGGTTGAGGCAGGCAGTAAATAAGAGAGTAGTCAGGTCCAGGCAGGGGTTGAGGCAGGCAGTAAATAAGAGAGTGGTCAGGTCCATGCAGGGATCAATGCAGGCAGTATATAAGAGAGCAGGCAGGTCCAGGCAGGGGTGGAGGCAGGCAGTAAATAAGAAAGTAGCCTAGTGGGGTCCAGGCAAGGGTTGAGGCAGGCAGTAAATAAGAGTGTAGTCAGGTCCAGGCAGGGGTGGAGGCAGGCAGTAAATAAGAGAATAGTCAGGTCCATAAAGGGGTTGAGGCCGGCAGTAAATAAGAAAGTAGCCTAGTGGGGTCCAGGCAAGGGTGGAGGCAGGCAGTAAACAAAAGAGTAGTCAGGGCCAGGCAGGGGTCGAGGCAGGCAGCAAATAAGAGAGTAGTCAGGTCCAGACAGGGGTTGAGGCAGGCAGCAAATAAGAGAGTAGTCAGGTCCAGACAGGGGTTGAGGCAGGCAGCAAATAAGAGATAGGTCAGGTCCATAAAGGGGTGGAGGCAGGCAGTAAAAAGGAGAATAGTGAGGTCCAGGCAGAGGTTGAGGCAGACCCCCGCCAGCAAGAGATGTCCCAGCAGCCAGCATCATCAGACCCTCCAGCAGCCAGCAATAATAGACCCTTCCCTCAACGGTAGATCCCTCCCAGCAACATAAGACCCCCAGTGGCAATAGATCCCTTATCAGAAAGCATCAATAGACCCTCCAGTACACAGTGCAGGAGGTTCCCCTGCGTTCCCGCTGAAAAAAAGCCCTGGATCTAACTGTTCGCTGATTGGTTTTGCTGGTTGCTTCTTTAATTACATTCCTGGAATGAAGATAATATAATATATCATTACTTTCTTTTCTTCTAAAGAAAAAATCCAGAATGAAGCTTTCGGAATTGTTCACCAGCCCGGAGCTCTCAGTGAGACAACAAAGTCACAGAACGGAGGAGAGCAAAGAAAGATCCATCGCACAGAGGAGCGACGCAACAAAAGGCGCCTCAGATAACGTAATGTGCATGCTAAAGTCTTCCCCGGATGGCTGTTGGTTTCTCTTCCTATCCTCATATCCCGCTCTTTCTGCTGCCTACTGGGATGTCCACGTCACACATCCCGGGAGGCAGTTTTATTGGCGGTTGCATGCGTGCCGCAGGTATTTGGGACTCTGCAGAGACCTGTAGCACATCTGTGCATGGGGGTTTCCTCCAATTGCAATGCTTGTGACTGGCTTTAGTTTACCAATTTTGAATGACACATCTGCTTTGATTATGGTGTTATGTGATCTAGCAAGCTAGGGGTCTTTGTATAAAAAATTAATATTTGAGCATTTGCACAGCGGTCTTAAATAATATGTATATGTAAAATAATTTCCTTTGATTGTGAGCACCATCCAGTGGCCATAACGCTGTATTTTCCCAATTGTGGTATTTCAAGAAAATACCGTATTATGGCCACTAGATGGAGATGACAAGCACACAAAGCAAACCAGCTTCAAAGTCTGTGAAGAGGAGGCCTTCGTACATATTAGACCAGCTTTAAAGGCTGTCAATAGGAGGCCACCACCACAATGTAAGGAACATTCTTCTCACTGATCACCAATGTAAGAAACATTCTTCTCACTGATCACCAATGTAAGGGACATTCTTCCCACTGATCACCAATGTAAGGAACATTCTTCCCACTGATCACCAATGTAAGGAACATTCTTCTCACTGATCACCAATGTAAGGAACATTCTTCTCACTGATCACCAATGTAAGGGACATTCTTCTCACTGATCACCAATGTAAGGAACATTCTTCTCACTGATCACCAATGTAAGGAACATTCTTCTCACTGATCACCAATGTAAGGAACATTCTTCTCACTGATCACCAATGTAAGGAACATTCTTCTCACTGATCACCAATGTAAGGGACATTCTTCCCACTGATCACCAATGTAAGGAACATTCTTCTCACTGATCACCAATGTAAGGAACATTCTTCTCACTGATCACCAATGTAAGGAACATTCTTCCCACTGATCACCAATGTAAGGAACATTCTTCCCACTGATCACCAATGTAAGGAACATTCTTCTCAATGATCACCAATGTAAGGAACATTCTTCCCACTGATCACCAATGTAAGGATCATTCTTCTCACTGATCACCAATGTAAGGAACATTCTTCTCACTGATCACCAATGTAAGGAACATTCTTCTCACTGATCACCAATGTAAGGAACATTCTTCCCACTGATCACCAATGTAAGGAACATTCTTCCCACTGATCACCAATGTAAGGAACATTCTTCTCACTGATCACCAATGTAAGGGACATTCTTCTCACTGATCACCAATGTAAGGAACATTCTTCTCACTGATCACCAATGTAAGGGACATTCTTCTCACTGATCACCAATGTAAGGGACATTCTTCTCACTGATCACCAATGTAAGGGACATTCTTCCCACTGATCACCAATGTAAGGGACATTCTTCTCACTGATCACCAATGTAAGGGACATTCTTCTCACTGATCACCAATGTAAGGAACATTCTTCTCACTGATCACCAATGTAAGGGACATTCTTCTCACTGATCACCAATGTAAGGAACATTCTTCTCACTGATCACCAATGTAAGGAACATTCTTCTCACTGATCACCAATGTAAGGGACATTCTTCTCACTGATCACCAATGTAAGGAACATTCTTCCCACTGATCACCAATGTAAGGAACATTCTTCTCACTGATCACCAATGTAAGGAACATTCTTCTCACTGATCACCAATGTAAGGAACATTCTTCTCACTGATCACCAATGTAAGGAACATTCTTCTCACTGATCACCAATGTAAGGAACATTCTTCTCACTGATCACCAATGTAAGGAACATTCTTCTCACTGATCACCAATGTAAGGAACATTCTTCTCACTGATCACCAATGTAAGGAACATTCTTCTCACTGATCACCAATGTAAGGAATATTCTTCTCACTGATCACCAATGTAAGGAACATTCTTCCCACTGATCACCAATGTAAGGAACATTCTTCCCACTGATCACCAATGTAAGGAACATTCTTCCCACTGATCACCAATGTAAGGAACATTCTTCTCACTGATCACCGATCCTAAATAATACATTTTTTATAGGGGGTTCCCTATAACCTGGAAATAATTCCGGGGGGTTCCTCTGAAGTAAAAAGGTGGATAAAAGCTGTCCTCAAAGTTGAGGACAGTAGATTATGCAGCTTGCAGACACATTTTTTTTTGTATGATGCGGAGATCCTGTACCGGATTCCTGTCCCATAATCCCTCTGAAGCTGCCAACTGTCACTTTGACGTCAGTTAGACTCACAATGGCTGCAAACAGAATCCTGGGCTGTATGGCACCATGATGATGATGATGATGATGATGATGATGATGATGAAATATTTGATTTCCTATACAGGTTTCTTTATTTTTATGTATATAATTGGTAATGGTGTATACAGTTTTATCTTATAGCGTGAAAATGTTGTTTTAGGTCTACTATAGCAAGTTTAAAGTTGTGGGGGAGGCAGCCGCAAAAAAAAAAAAAAAAAAAAAATCACAAAGCCCCCCCTATTAGAAACTCTGGGCTTCTTCTCGTTTTCTTTTTTTTAAATTTCTCTTTATTGAATTTCTTCTCGTTTTCTTAATTTACTATTTAGACCTTTTTAGTACTTTTATTCAGAATCAGAAAGGGCCTTATGCGTTGCCCGTAGCAACCGATCAAATTATTCCTATTACTTTCTAATTAGCACTTAACATATGATGTCTGCAATGAAAATCTTCTGTACAATGTATCCATTCTCTTTTAATGGTGCGCAATGTATCACATCACATCCCATATCTTCTGCCTGTAGATGGGTGACGTCAGTCCAACCTTTAACGCTGCCGGTAATGAAGAAGACGACCTGATTGGTGATTTTTCCAAGGTATGTAGTCACTGGTGGGAATATTCGGGGATAATGAATTTCACAAACCTTCTTTTTTTTTTAACAGAATTTAATATTTTTTATAATTATCTTACTAAAACTTGTTGGCGCCACCTACTGGAGGAAACTTTCAGGCGGGGCTCTTTATCTCAGAGGAGCAGGTACGCCCCCAGTCCTTCCTTGTCTCCGCCCCTTTTAAAGAATACAGAGCCAAGTATTATTTTTTGATACTAAGTAGTTTGTATGGAATTTGCTATTGAAAAGCAGTAAAATAGGTCCTCTGCAGCCAGCAACAATAGATCCCCCAGCAACAATAGATCCCCCCGCAACAATAGATTCATCCCAGCAACAATAGATCCCCCCCGCAACAATAGATTCATCCCAGCAACAATAGATCACACAGAAACAATAGACCCCCCAGCAACTATAGACCTTTCCCAGCAAAAATAGATCCCCACAAGAAAGTACCCCCACTCACAACAATACCGTAGATCTGCCGCAGCAACAACCCCCCAGCAACAATAGACCCCCCCAACAGTAATAGATCCCTCCCAGCAACAATAGATCCCTCCTTGCAACAATAGACCCCTCCCAACCAAAATATACCCCCCCACCATAAGAAGATACCCTCTGCAACAATACTGTAGATGCACCCCAGATACAATGACCCTCTACCCCCAACAATAGATTCCTCCCAGCAACAATAGACCTCTCGCAGCAAACACAGACCCCCCTCCCCCCACAAGAAAATACCCTCCACGACAATACTGTAGATCCACCCCAGCAACAATGACCCCCCCCCTAACAACAATAGATCCCCCAGCAACAATAGAACCTCCCCCCCGCAACTACGATGGATCTCCCCAGCAACAGTAGATCTTTGCCAATAGATCCTTCCAGGGATGATAGACCTTTCCCAGCAAAAACAGACCCCCACAAGAATGTACCCAATGCAACAATACTGTAGATCCACCCCAGCAACAATAGATCCCTCCCAGCAATAATAGACCTCTCCCAGCAAAAGTAGCAAGTAGCCCCCCCCCCCCCCACAAGAAAATACCCTCAACAACAATACTGTAGATCCACCCCAGCAACAATGACCCCTCCACCCAACAACAATAGATCCCCCAGCAACAATAACCCCTCCCCCCAGCAACAATAGATCCCTCCTAGCGACAATAGACCTCTCCCAGAAAAAATAGACCCCCACAAGAAAGTACTCCCCACAACAAGACTGTAGATCCACCACAGCAACAACCCCCCAGCAACAATATATCCCCTAACAACAATAGACCCCCTCCCAACATCAATAGATCCCCCTCAGCAACAAGAGATCCCTCCTAGCAACAATAGACCTCTCCCAGTAAAAATACACCCCCCCACACACACAAGAAAATACCCTCTGCAACTATACTGTAGATGCACCCCAGATACAATGACCCCCCCCCCCAACAACAATAGATCCCTCAGCAACAATAGACCTCTCGCAGCAAAATCAGACCCCCCACAAGAAAACACGCACCACAACAATACTGTAGATCCACCCCAGCATCAATGACTCCCCTCCCCCTAGCAACAATAGATCTCCCCAGCAACAATAGATCCCTTCCAGCAACAATAGATCCCTTCCAGCAACAATAGACCTCTCCCAGCAAAAGTAGCCCCCCCCCACAAGAAAATACCCTCCGCAATAATACTGTAGATCCACCCCAGCAACAATGACCCCTCCACCCAACAACAATAAATCCCCCAGCAACAATAACCTCCTCCCCCTTGCAACAATAGATCTCCCCAGCAACAATAGATCCCTCCTAGCAACAATAGACCTTTCCCAGCAAAAATAGACCCCCACAAGAAAATATCCTCTGCAACAATACTATAGCTCCACCCCAGCAACAATAGATCCCCTGCCATCAATAGATCCCTCCCAGCAACAATAGATCCCTCCCAACAACAATAGACCCCTCCCAGCAAAAATACCCCTTCCACAAGAAAATACCCTCTGCAACAATACTGTAGATCCACCACAGCAACAACCCCCCAGCAACAATAGACCCCCCCAACATCAATAGATCCCCCTCAGCAACAAGAGACCCCTCCTAGCAACAATAGACCTCTCCCAGCAAAAATATACCCCCACACACAAGAAAATACCCTCTGCAACAATACTGTAGATGCACCCCAGATACAATGACCACCCCCCAACAACAATAGATCCCTCAGCAACAATAGATCCCTCCCAGCAACAATAGACCTCTCACAGCAAAAACAGACCCCCCCAAAAGAAAATGCACACCGCAACAATACTGTAGACCCACCCCAGCAACAATTACCCCCCCAACAACAATAGATCCCCCAGCAACAACAGACCCCCCCCCAGCAACAATGGATCTCCCCAGCAACAATAGATCTTTCCCAGCAACAATAAACCCCCACAAGAAAGTACCCAATGCAACAATGCAGTAGACCCCCCCCCCCCTCAGCAATAATGACTCCCCTCCCCAACAACAGTAGATCCCCCAACAACAATAACCCCTCCTAGCAACAACAGATCTCCCCAGCAACAATAGATCCCTCCCAGCAACACTGAATCCCCTCCCCAACAACAATAGATCCTCCATCAACAATAACCCCCTAGCAACAACAGATCTCCCCAGCAACAATAGATCCCTCCCAGCAGCAATAGACCCCTCCCAGCAAAAATAGACCCCCCCCCCACAAGAAAATACCCTCTGCAACAATACTGTAGCTCCACCGCAGCAACAATAGATCCCCCGCCAAAAATAGATCCCTCCTATCTAAAATAGTCCCCCTCAAGAAAATACCCTCAGAAACAATACTATAGATCCACCCCAGCATCAATAGACCCCCTATAGCAACAATAGATCTCCCAGCAGCCAGCATCAATAGACCCCTCCCTCAACTGTAGATCTTTCCCATCAACAACTGATGACCTCAGCAACATAAAATCCCCCCTGAGCAACAATAGGTTCCCCATAGCAGCCAACATGAATAGACCCTCCAGCACCCCCCTTGGCATTATATCCCCAACGTCCCCGCTGAAGAAAAGCCCTGCCTGTAGGTATCCTGCTGTCGGCACTCTTTTTTTGATTTCCATATGATGTGGTGGTGCAACAACTGACCTCTATGGGAATGTCGTTCCTTTTATATATTCTATGGACAAGGGGGCTGATTGGATGTGTGAGCGGGTCACAATTACCCAGCTGATATCCTCAGGATCTGCATGTGGTTGATGATAGGCCTCTGAGATATATTGGGGAGGTCCATTGTTCCACATCGTATCAAGTCTGGTACTGTCCAGCAGAGGTGGATTGCAGCTTTCCCAACCACTTCAGCTCCGGAAGATTTTACCCCCTTAATAACCAGGCCATTTTTTTTTCTTGATTGGTTTGCTTGAAAGTTATGCCTACAAACTATGGGATACAGTATATAGTATACTGGATTTTTTTCATTTTTTATACTACTAATGGCGGTGATCAGCGACTTAAAACGGGACTGGGCAACACTGGCTGTGAATCTGACACTAACTGATGCTGGGGGGAACTGACTAAGTGCCACTGACATCATCAGGGAAATTAATACAGTGATCAGTGCTAATACTATACACTGTCACTGTATTCATGGCAGTGGCTGGGAAGGGGTTAACATGTAGGGCGAGCAATGTGTAATGTATGTAAAGTGTGCTGCATTTACTAAGTGATCTCTCAGTTTCTCACCCCTGCTTTGCAGGGATAAGAAACTGGCAGTTCGTTCCATTCCTACAGAGCTCTGTGTTGTTTACCAACACAGAGCTCTGGGCTGTGATTGGACACAACCGATCAGCAGGTTCTGGCCCTGAATCATTAGCCGGGACTTGCTGACAGGACGCCGCTGTGCGTGCACCCTAAAGCCGAAAGTAGGCAGGGACATATGGGTACATCGATTTTCCTACAGCGGCCGCTCGCCTACAGTACATTGCGGGTGGGCGGGCGGCAAGTAGTTAAACAGGGTTTCCAAGGAATGCTAAGGTTCCTCCAGAGGTGCTTAGCATTTTCTTGAGCACCCTCCTAGTTGGGCTGCTGCCTTTGGTTAGGCAAATTTGGTTCGTTGGCACGCCTGTAATCAGCAGAGTTGCATGTGATTGCTCCTGGTTTCTGGGTTCTGCCGGCTGCCAGTTTGATTGCTTTCCCCCTGTTCCAGAATCTAGTGGGTGGGAGAGTCGAACAGGCAGCCTGAATATTTATGCAGCTCCAGCCAATCCCTGGGGAGGTGTGTCCAGAGGGTGGTTGGGGGATGCATAAATAGTTTGGAACTATAGAGAAAGGGGTTCTTTTAACTGGAGGAGACTAATCTAGCCAGGAGGGCTACCTGCCCTTCCTCACCATCCTGCTGAGGTCCCATCTGTGTTTAGCTGGGGGGCCTATCCAGTCACAAGCCCTTTACGAGCTAAGAAGGGGCCACTGGAGGCTTCACAGAGGGGTCTGCCTGCTTGGGTCTTAGGAAGCCATTCCAAGTATTGGGGGACGCTGTGAGTACAGATTAAGGGAGAAGGATCTCAGTGACTGTTGTTCTTGGTAACCCTTGCTGCACAGAGTATAAAGCTTACCTGGCCAAGGTCATTTCTATAAGTGCCCCAGTGCTGTTCACTTTGTCCTATGATTTAAGGGGATTGGGTCAAGAAGCTGCTACCAGCGAAGTGTCCTCATTTTTTTCTTGTTAGTGTTGGGGTATCCCTCGGTTTCCTGAACCCCATCCAGGTTAACTTACAATAGACTTTCAAAAGGGCAACCCCCTAGACTGTTTTTTTCCTGAGCCAAAGGAGTGGAAGTTGTTGTTTGCCTGGCTTCCTCTGCCGCACTGGTGGGAGATGCACCAGAGACACAAACCAGCGGCCCTTGTGGAGGTAGCACTATACAAGAATTAACCCTCCCACCACCAAACGCCTTTCTAAGGGTGTTCTTCCCCCATTGACCACCAAAGTAACAGGCCACTTCTCCACTGACCACATTTCCTTACTGACTAACAAATTAAAAATTACTGATCACATTAATAGACTTTAAGTAGGAGATATAATTTGACCAGGGGTTTTCCAAGACCTAAAAATATTTCAAGGCTTCCTCCTTGGTAAAAGGTTGAGAAAGGCTGTTCTGTGGTCTACCCCTGATGTGTGCTGGATGGTGTGTCAAAGTGATCCCTCGCTGGCCAACTGAGTCAAAGTGATCCATCTCTGGCCAACTGTGTCAAAGTGATCCCTCTCTGGCCAGCTGGGTCAAAGTGATCCTTCTCTGGCCAACTGTGTCAAAGTGATCCCTCTCTGGCCAACTGTGTCAAAGTGATCCTTCTCTGGCCAACTGTGTCAAAGTGATCCCTCTCTGGCCAACTGGGTCAAAGTGATCCTTCTCTGGCCAACTGTGTCAAAGTGATCCCTCTCTGGCCAACTGGGTCAAAGTGATCCCTCTCTGGCCAACTGGGTCAAAGTGATCCCTCTCTGGCCAGCTGTGTCAAAGTTATCCCTCTCTGGCCAACTGTGTCAAAGTGACCCCTCTCTGGTCAGTTATGTCAATGTGCCCCCTCTCTGGTCAACTGTGTCAAAGTGACCCCTCTCTGGCCAATTGTGTCAAAGTGATGCCTCTCTGGTCAGTTATGTCAATGTGCCCCCTCTCTGGTCAACTGTGTCAAAGTGACCCCCCTCTGGCCAGCTGTGTCAAAGTGACCCCTCTCTGGTCAGGTTTGTCAATGTGCCCCCTCTCTGGCCATCTGTGTCAAAGTGATCCCTCTCTGGTCAGGTTTGTCAATGTGCCCCCTCTCTGGTCAACTGTGTCAAAGTGATCCTTCTCAGACCATCTGTGTCAAAGTGATCCCTCTCAGACCATCTGTGTCAAAGTGACCCCTCTCTGGCCATCTGTGTCAAAGTGATCCTTCTCAGACCATCTGTGTCAAAGTGATCCCTCTCAGACCATCTGTGTCAAAGTGACCCCTCACTGGTCATCTGTGTCAAAGTGACCCCCCCCCTCTGGCCAACTGTGTCAAAGTGACCCCCCCCCTGGCCATCTGTGTCAAAGTGACCCCTCTCTGGGCCAGCTGTGTCAAAGTGACCCCTCTCTGGCCAACTGTGTCAAAGTGACCCCTCTCTGGGCCAGCTGTGTCAAAGTGACCCCCTCTCTGGCCATCTGTGTCAAAGTGACCCCCCCTCTGGCCAACTGTGTCAAAGTGACCCCCCCTCTGGCCAGCTGTGTCAAAGTGACCCCTCTCTGGCCAGCTGTGTCAAAGTGACCCCTCTCTGGCCAACTGTGTCAAAGTGACCCCTCTCTGGCCATCTGTGTCAAAGTGATCCCTCTCAGACCATCTGTGTCAAAGTGATCCCTCTCAGACCATCTGTGTCAAAGTGACCCCTCACTGGTCATCTGTGTCAAAGTGACCCCCCCCCCTCTGGCCAACTGTGTCAAAGTGACCCCCCCCCTGGCCATCTGTGTCAAAGTGACCCCTCTCTGGGCCAGCTGTGTCAAAGTGACCCCTCTCTGGCCAACTGTGTCAAAGTGACCCCTCTCTGGGCCAGCTGTGTCAAAGTGACCCCCTCTCTGGCCATCTGTGTCAAAGTGACCCCCCCTCTGGCCAACTGTGTCAAAGTGACCCCCCCTCTGGCCAGCTGTGTCAAAGTGACCCCTCTCTGGCCAGCTGTGTCAAAGTGACCCCTCTCTGGCCAACTGTGTCAAAATGATCCCTCTCTGGCCATCTGTGTCAAAGTGATCCCTCTCAGACCATCTGTGTCAAAGTGATCCCTCTCTGGGCCAGCTGTGTCAAAGTGACCCCTCTCTGGCCAACTATGTCAAAGTGACCCCTCTCTGGGCCAGCTGTGTCAAAGTGACCCCCTCTCTGGCCATCTGTGTCAAAGTGACCCCCCCCTCTGGCCAACTGTGTCAAAGTGACCCCCCCTATGGCCAACTGTGTCAGAGTGACCCGCCCTCTGGCCAGCTGTGTCAAAGTGACCCCTCTCTGGCCAGCTGTGTCAAAGTGACCCCTCTCTGGCCAACTGTGTCAAAGTGACCCCTCTCTGGCCATCTGTGTCAAAGTGATCCCTCTCAGACCATCTGTGTCAAAGTGATCCCTCTCAGACCATCTGTGTCAAAGTGACCCCTCACTGGTCATCTGTGTCAAAGTGACCCCCCCCCCTCTGGCCAACTGTGTCAAAGTGACCCCCCCCCCCCCGGCCATCTGTGTCAAAGTGACCCCTCTCTGGGCCAGCTGTGTCAAAGTGACCCCTCTCTGGCCAACTGTGTCAAAGTGACCCCTCTCTGGGCCAGCTGTGTCAAAGTGACCCCCTCTCTGGCCATCTGTGTCAAAGTGACCCCCCCTCTGGCCAACTGTGTCAAAGTGACCCCCCCTCTGGCCAGCTGTGTCAAAGTGACCCCTCTCTGGCCAGCTGTGTCAAAGTGACCCCTCTCTGGCCAACTGTGTCAAAATGATCCCTCTCTGGCCATCTGTGTCAAAGTGATCCCTCTCAGACCATCTGTGTCAAAGTGATCCCTCTCAGACCATCTGTGTCAAAGTGACCCCTCACTGGTCATCTGTGTCAAAGTGACCCCCCCCCCCTTCTGGCCAACTGTGTCAAAGTGACCCCCCCCCCTGGCCATCTGTGTCAAAGTGACCCCTCTCTGGGCCAGCTGTGTCAAAGTGACCCCTCTCTGGCCAACTGTGTCAAAGTGACCCCTCTCTGGGCCAGCTGTGTCAAAGTGACCCCCTCTCTGGCCATCTGTGTCAAAGTGACCCCCCCTCTGGCCAGCTGTGTCAAAGTGACCCCTCTCTGGCCAGCTGTGTCAAAGTGACCCCTCTCTGGCCAACTGTGTCAAAATGATCCCTCTCTGGCCATCTGTGTCAAAGTGATCCCTCTCAGACCATCTGTGTCAAAGTGATCCCTCTCAGACCATCTGTGTCAAAGTGACCCCTCACTGGCCATCTGTGTCAAAGTGACCCCCCCCTCTGGCCAACTGTGTCAAAGTGACCCCCCCCCCTGGCCATCTGTGTCAAAGTGACCCCTCTCTGGGCCAGCTGTGTCAAAGTGACCCCCTCTCTGGCCAACTGTGTCAAAGTGACCCCTCTCTGGCCAACTGTATCAAAGTGATCCCTCTCTGGCCATCTGTGTCAAAGTGACCCCTCTCTGGCCAACTGTGTCAAAGTGACCCCCCCTCTGGCCAACTGTGTCAAAGTGACCCCCCCTCTGGCCAGCTGTGTCAAAGTGACCCCTCTCTGGCCAGCTGTGTCAAAGTGACCCCTCTCTGGCCAACTGTGTCAAAGTGACCCCTCTCTGGCCATCTGTGTCAAAGTGATCCCTCTCAGACCATCTGTGTCAAAGTGATCCCTCTCAGACCATCTGTGTCAAAGTGACCCCTCACTGGTCATCTGTGTCAAAGTGACCCCCCCCCCCCCCCTCTGGCCAACTGTGTCAAAGTGACCCCCCCCTGGCCATCTGTGTCAAAGTGACCCCTCTCTGGGCCAGCTGTGTCAAAGTGACCCCTCTCTGGCCAACTGTGTCAAAGTGACCCCTCTCTGGGCCAGCTGTGTCAAAGTGACCCCCTCTCTGGCCATCTGTGTCAAAGTGACCCCCCCTCTGGCCAACTGTGTCAAAGTGACCCCCCCTCTGGCCAGCTGTGTCAAAGTGACCCCTCTCTGGCCAGCTGTGTCAAAATGATCCCTCTCTGGCCATCTGTGTCAAAGTGATCCCTCTCAGACCATCTGTGTCAAAGTGATCCCTCTCTGGCCAACTGTGTCAAAGTGACCCCCCCCTCTGGCCAACTGTGTCAAAGTGACCCCCCCTCTGGCCAGCTGTGTCAAAGTGACCCCTCTCTGGCCAGCTGTGTCAAAGTGACCCCTCTCTGGCCAACTGTGTCAAAGTGACCCCTCTCTGGCCATCTGTGTCAAAGTGATCCCTCTCAGACCATCTGTGTCAAAGTGATCCCTCTCAGACCATCTGTGTCAAAGTGACCCCTCACTGGTCATCTGTGTCAAAGTGACCCCCCCCCCCCTCTGGCCAACTGTGTCAAAGTGACCCCCCCCTGGCCATCTGTGTCAAAGTGACCCCTCTCTGGGCCAGCTGTGTCAAAGTGACCCCTCTCTGGCCAACTGTGTCAAAGTGACCCCTCTCTGGGCCAGCTGTGTCAAAGTGACCCCCTCTCTGGCCATCTGTGTCAAAGTGACCCCCCCTCTGGCCAACTGTGTCAAAGTGACCCCCCCTCTGGCCAGCTGTGTCAAAGTGACCCCTCTCTGGCCAGCTGTGTCAAAGTGACCCCTCTCTGGCCAACTGTGTCAAAATGATCCCTCTCTGGCCATCTGTGTCAAAGTGATCCCTCTCAGACCATCTGTGTCAAAGTGATCCCTCTCAGACCATCTGTGTCAAAGTGACCCCTCACTGGCCATCTGTGTCAAAGTGACCCCCCCCTCTGGCCAACTGTGTCAAAGTGACCCCCCCCCCCTGGCCATCTGTGTCAAAGTGACCCCTCTCTGGGCCAGCTGTGTCAAAGTGACCCCCTCTCTGGCCAACTGTGTCAAAGTGACCCCTCTCTGGCCAACTGTGTCAAAGTGATCCCTCTCTGGCCATCTGTGTCAAAGTGACCCCCCCTCTGGCCAACTGTGTCAAAGTGACCCCCCCTCTGGCCAGCTGTGTCAAAGTGACCCCTCTCTGGCCAACTGTGTCAAAATGATCCCTAACTGGGTCAAAGTCACACATTAAAGGGGTTGTAAAGGTTTTTTTTTTTTAATAACATGTCATACTTACCTCCTCTGTGCAAGGGTTTTGCACAGAGTGGCCACGATCCTCCTCTTCTGTGGTCCCTCAGCGGCGCCCCTGGCTCCTCCTCTTCTCGAGTGCCCCCTCGGAGAGCCGCTTTCCAAGGGGGCACTCGTGCGGGCGCACTCCCAAGTCCTGCTGCTACGTCCATTGACACAGACAGCAGAACTCGGGTCTGCCCCCTGGCTCCCGTGTTACTAGATTTATTTGACATTGGCTCCTGCTGCTATCAATCTATCCAATGAGGACCCAAGACAGCGGCTGGAGCTGCTGTGCTCGTCCCCATTGCTGGAATGGTCGGGTTCAGGTAAGTAAAAGGGGGGCTCTGGGGGGCTGCTGCACTACAAAAGATTTTTCACCTCAATGCATAGAAAACCTTGAAGGTTTACAACCCCTTTTAAAAGAGCACTTTATATACAGTATATGGATTAGAGAACTGAATTATGCTCTTGGTTATTTATTTAGAAGGGGGGGAATTTTCACTAAGCAACAATACTCAGGTAGGCCGTGGGGTTTAAACCATGCTCAATTGGTACTAAGGGGCCCAAAGTGTGCCAAAAAAATACCCCGCACACCATTACACCATCACCTAGAGTTGCCACCTCATCCCTTTGAACCCGAACACCTTTGAATTACACAGGTTCTGAGCAGTGGTGGCTGGTGCTCAAAATTTTTTGGGGGGGGTGCAAAAAATTTTGAAAAAAAATCATCAATTGCAGCCACTGTGCCATCAAATGCTGCCACTGTGCCCTCAAACGCAGCCACTGTGCCCTCAAACGCAGCCACTGTGCCCTCAAACGCTGCCACTGTGCCCTCAAATGCAGCCACTGTGCCCATCAAACGTAGCCACTGTGCCCATCAAACGCAGCCACTGTGCCCTCAAACGCAGCCACTGTGCCCATCAAACGCAGCCACTGTGCCCTCAAACGCAGCCACTGTGCCCATCAAACGCAGCCACTGTGACCTCAAACGCAGCCACTGTGCCCATCAAACGCTGCCACTGTGCCCATCAAAACGACTTACCACCTTAATCAGCTACAGAATCTGTGTAATTAATATGTGTTCGGGTTTATAGGGATGAGGTGGCGACCATACCATCACCACCAGCCTGAACCGGTGATACAAGGCAAGGTGGATCTACTCTGGTTTGGCTCTTCTAACCCCTTCACATATGATTGCCAAATGACAAATGTGTAGCACCCTGATGTTTAGGCAGGGTTGCTAGTAAATTTACCTGCCAGGTATAGCTGCCATGGCCAATTGACAGGAAATCAATTGATTCCACCCTAATTCTGGAATTGCTGCACTTCTCTCTTCTGTCACTAGATGGTCGGGTGTCTGGGGGCATTAGATAATACAAGGGCATTGCAAGGACATTAGGAATAGATGGGATGTCTCAGCCATTGGGCAGGGATCTTCTTGGGTCCCTTGGCCTGCTATTTATTTGGGTGAGGTCAGGTGATCGGGGTTCTGTGCCACCTGGACGGCTGTCTGGGTGGACGTGTGTTGTGCTGCTACCCCGGAGCCTGAGGCCTATCCCGGGGACATCTGGCTGCTAGGCTGACTGAGGGCCTATCCAGAAGCAAGAGAGTAGCGTAGTGATGGGATGGAGGCTTGCAGTCCAGCCAACAGTAACGGTTTTGCCGGCCGGAGAACCTGTCGTGGTCGGAGCTAAAGGGGAAGCTGACGCCACTAAGGGTCCATCCACCTTACTACCAGGGACCACAGTGAGTAGCTGAAGCAAGTACCGGAGCACTATTCTCACCAACCGGGGACGGTGAAGTATCGGGAAACTTCAGCCAGGGACCCAGCCAGCGGAGGTGACGCTTGCAGAGCCAAGCCAGGGACCGAGCAGGCCAATGGGGTGACGCTTGAGGAGCATCTATGAGTGCCAAGCTAGGCACCCAGCAGAGAGGCGGGGGTGACGCTTGAGGAAGATACTACTGTGAAGATTGGAAGAGCTCAGGAGGTCCAGTGGCAGTCAATCAGCGGGTCTAGGTGATAGACTGGGAGCTCAGTTGAGTGAAGAGCTAAAAAGGAGATTGTGGAGGAAGTGAAAGAGTACATTGCAACCTTTGTTAGAAACTGTTCAACATTGTTGGCATCATAGGAGACAGCGTGTCTACACATGCAGATGTGGTGTCCGGCTGGGTGCCTTTCCCTGCATGGCTGTCTACCTATAGAAGTCTTGACATCTGATAATTAACATTGCAACTACTAAAGGGTGTCCTGGCCCTAACCCTCTCTCCCACAGTTCTGTTTAGGAGAAAATAAATCTCCTTGCATTCAAGAAGTGTCTAGCGCCCATTATTCTACCTACATTGCACCCACCATGCCTCCTAACCCACTCTACATATCAGGATGTCAGCTGTCCCTAACTCTGGAGGTCACCATAAGGCCTGGAGAGGCTCGGGACTTGGCTACAAATGATTAGGTCATCATATATATATATTTATTACCTATTGGGGTTATTGAAAAGCCGAGGGAACCTTTGTAGCCCGGCCAACGCAGTCCATTGAGGTTCAGTTCGAACTCTGGGCTCCATGGTTGGTCACAGAGACATGTTTTAAATCACATTCACTCATGTAAATGTCTTTTATCTTTGTAATAAATATTGTTTTTTTTTTTTTTTTTTTTTTTAAATTTGCCTGAAAAGTCCATTCTGCTGTATGTAGGCTGCGCACACCTATGCCTAGACTCTGAGCTAGAGGAAGAATGCCGAAAATGCTGTGTGCCTGGCTGTGTATGCTGTGACTGGGGCAAATAGACTCAAATTACTAGCAGCTCCTGCGGGGCTAGCGCTACACTATATAATAATTTTGCTTTTATTGTCTACAGCGGTATTGCTTACCCGTGGAAAGAGGCAAACACCAGGACCTCAGATATATTACAAGTCACACAGTAAGTGATTCCTGATTAAAGTGCAGCCAGCTGCTATTTTTTTTTATTAAAAGAAATTGTTGCCTCCCATGAGGTCTATCCCCTCTTCCTGTTTCTGGGTGACACCAGATCATTAACGGGAGCAGTGGTGCCACCCAGGGGTGCTTATTGCCACATCAAACTACAATTGTTTGCGCCTACACACCCCTCGCTGGCATGTCTGACCGCACAGCAGGATGAGTTAGAGCGCAACCTCCTCTCACTCCTGGCATGCGTTTGCACTTCAGCCAGGGCAAGGACAAGGAGGGGGGCAAGGGGGGGGGCACATGCCCTGGGCAAAGTGATTTAATGTAAAGGGGTTAGGGGGGCACACTGGATGCTTCTCTTGTTCCTCGCTTACAAGAGTGACTGCAGTGATACTCCTGGCAGAAGAAGCCGGGTCCCAATAGCTGCTGAAAGGAGGATTCTGCTCTCTCCTCCATCCTGAGGGTAGGAAAGGGTGGTGCTGAAACTAAAAACACACCCTGTACACACAATAGGGTTTTCCGACAACAAAATCCATGGGATTTTTTCCGACGGATGTTGGCTCAAACTTGTCTGGCATACACACGGTCGCACAAATCTTGTCGGAAATTCCGATCGCCAAGAACGCGGTGACGTACAACGCGTACGACGAGCCGAGAAAAATGAAGTTCAATAGCCCAGTGCGGCTCTTCTGCTTGATTCCGAGCATGCGTGGAACTTTTGTGCATCAGAATTGTGTACACACGATCGGAAATTTACGACAACGGATTTTGTCGTCGGAAAAATTTGAGATCCAGACCTCAAATTTTGTGTGACGGAAATTCCGATGGAAAATGTCCAATGGAGCCTACACACGGTCGGAATTTCCGACAACAAGCTCCCATCAAACATTATCAGTAGGAAATAGAAATAGGAAATAGACTAATGCCCCGTACACACGGTCGGACTTTGTTCGGACATTCCGACAACAAAATCCATGGATTTTTTCCGACGGATGTTGGCTCAAACTTGTCTTGCATACACACGGCCACACAAAGTTGTCGGAAAATCCGATCGTTCTGAACGCGGTGACGTAAAACACGTACGTCGGGACTATAAACGGGGCAGTGGCCAATAGCTTTCATCTCTTTATTTATTCTGAACATGCGTGGCACTTTGTTCGTCGGATTTGTGTACACACGATCGGAATTTCCGACAACGGATTTTGTTGTCAGAAAATTTTATAGCCTGCTCTCAAACTTTGTGTGTCGGAAAATCCGATGGAAAATGTTCGATGGAGCCCACACACGGTCGGAATTTCCGACAACACGCTCCGATCGGATATTTTCCATCGGAAAATCCGACTGTGTGTACGGGGCATAAGACTGGGATGCCATTAAAGTTCATGTGCGTGTAAAGGCAGGCGTCCCAATACTTTTGGTAATAGAGTGTATGTGTTACTTAAAGTTGCAGCGACTTCAAAGTAGTTCATGCACTACTTTGGTCCGACTTTCATGCAACTTGAGGGCCATAGACTTCAATGTTACCCATCAAAAGTTGCATGAAAGTCATACCTGAATGTTATACAGTGCAACAGTTGCCCATTATCACTGGTCAAAGCCAAAGTCGTATTCAAGTTGCACCCATCCAAAGTTGCGTCAAAGTTGTACTCCAAAGTCTGCGCAACTTTGGAGTTGTACAAGTTTGAATAGAGCCTTAACTGACCTCTGCAGATGGAAGTTTGTGCCTTTGATCTGTAGATGAAAATGCAGAAAGTTACAAAATGAAACAATGTTTCATTGTATCTTTCTGCATTTATGGCTGAGCAATGTTGTTGATAAACATCGCCAGACTACTTTTTTTTTTTTTTGACAGCTCCTGCTGCCGGGACCTTTTCTGTGTACTCGGCAATGCAGCTGTGATTAATCAGAGCTGAATTGCGGAGTACTGTGACAGGGGGGATTCTGACAGCAGGGCAGAAGGACTGGACGTACTGGACACGCCCTGTGTTCAATGATGACGTTTTTTGGGGCGTGTCTAGTACGCCCAGAGTCTGCAACTAATTAAACTGGCCTTTGAAATTTACAAATGCAGTAATTTAGAAATCGGATGAGAGGTTTAGCGCCGGGAAACAGTTTTTGAAAGATTAAAAGTGCATTTTATATACATCTTTATAGCAAAATGAGGGACAAATGAGAAGGAAAGAGGGACAGAGGGACATTGCTCCAAGTCAAGGTCAGTCCCTCGAAATCCGGGACGGTTGGGAGCTATGCTCTTATGTTTGGTGGCAGAGAATGAGACCATCTGGATTTTCAATCTACAGCAAACTTAACCCAGTACGCTCTGCAAACACTGGTCCACGGAGGAACCCTGTGCATTTAATATCATATTATAATTGTGCAGGATTTATATTGTGCCTACAGTCTGTGCAGAGCTTTGCAGGATAAAAGGAGACAGGACAGTTAACATACTGGCCAATACAAGAGGTTTAGGAGGGCCCCGCTCGAGGAGCTTACAATCCGAAAGGGAGGGGGAGGTGGTATAAAAAAGGTCATAACTGTGGGGGTTGTACACAGGGGTGGACAGGAGGGGCAGCTGCCCTGGGCACTGTGGTATCATGTGAGGTGCAGGGGCCCCACAAGGAGATTTGGGGCGGGGGGGGGGGGTTGTGTTGGGTGGGGGAATTCGGGGGGTAACAGGGGGTAAGAATTGTTCTAGGAGGGGAAATTTGTGTGTGTGTGTGTGCTAGGAAAAGTGATTCAGGGGGGGTTGTATTGGGAGGGGGATAAGTGAAAAGGATTTGTGATAGAAGAGGTGATATGGTTGAAAGAGAGGGGAGGGTATTTGTGCTGGGAGGGGACATTTTTTTTGGGGGGGGGGTGAGAATTTGTGTTAGTAGGGTTGATTGAAGGGTATTTGCGCTAGGAGGGGAAATTGGGGGGGGGGGGGTTGTGCAAGGAGAGGGATTTGGAGTTGGGGTGGGGATGTGTACTTGGAGGGGAAACTTGAGGAGTATAGGATTTGTGTTAGGTGGAGTAATACATTTTTTTTTTTGGGGGGGGGGGGGGGGGGGTTGGGGACAAAGAGGAATTGGGCTGGAAGGGGGGTGGGATTCAGCAGCATTGTCCTGGGAGGAGGGGGATTTATGCTTAGGTATAAAGCATGCAGATTAGTGCTCAATTTTTTTTTTTGGGGGGGGGTTCTAACACATCATACTCATGCAATCTCGGGGGGGCAATGTCCTGGCACTGGTTGTACATATCGCGATGGTCAAAGTGGAGATTATTAGGTGGAGGTGGGACAGACTTCTGTGAATAGATGGTTTTTCAGGGATCGCCTAAAGGCAGACAGAGTAAGAGATAACTGGTATAGACTGGGGTAAAGAGTTTCACAGGATGGGAGAGGCTTTGGACGAATTGGAGTAGGGAGTTCCAGTGGATGGAAGAGACTTGGGAGAAGTCCCATTAGAATGGGAGGAAGTGACGAGGGAGCTAACGACAAGGAGGTCTTGGTAGGAGTGCAGATGACGGCTTGGGTGATATTTGGAGACAAGATTGGTGATGTAGCTGGTTGGAGAGTTGTGGGTAGCTTTGTATGTTGTAGTTACTATTTTGATTTTTTTTTTTTTTAATGCTGTTTTTATTTGTAAGAAAAGTAGAAAATGCTTTTCCAAAGATACATTACAGCAAGGGTTGCAAACTAGAGACTTTGTTTTTAACAAAAAATCTGCAATGAAAGAATAAAATCAATCCTTCAACCATCCCAAGGTAAAGAAAACAAGGTAGTCAATCTAGCTAAAGCCAGAGAGCGCTCCGGCCATGATAAAAGATAGGTGAAGTACCCGGAACAAAACATTAGCATACAAAGCAATGGCTTGAGATTCCCTACTAGCAACATATCCGAAAGCTGAGGGATTGGCAGAGTGGAGTGGTGGCCAGTGAAGGGATTGGCAAGGAGGAGTAGTGGCCAGTGAAGGGGTTGGCAGGGAGGAGTAGTGGCCAGTGAAGGGATTGGCAGGGAGGGGTGATGGCCATTGGAAGGATTGACAGAGAGGGGTGGAGGCCAGTGGAGGGATTGGCAGAGAGGGGTGGTAGCCAGTGGAAGGATTGGCAGAGAGGGGTGGGGGCCAGTGAAGGGATTGGCAGGGAGGGGTGGTGGCCATTGGAAGGATTGACAGAGAGGGGTGGAGGCCAGTGGAGGGATTGGCAGAGAGGGGTGGTAGTCAGTGAAGGGATTGGCAGAGAGGGGTGGGGGCCAGTGAAGGAATTGTCAGAGAGGGGTGGCAGCCACAGATCGGTTGGTAAGATGGATGAGTCTGGCGGCAGCATTTGTTTTAGACTGAAGTGGGGGGGGGGTAGTCTTTGTAGAGGTCAACAAGATAGATGGAGTAAAGAGAAAAAATGTAGAGAAAGAGAGAAAAGAAAAGAAGGACTAAGAGCAGAAACGGGGAATGGAGAGAGACGGCAGCAGAGGATAACAGAGGGGCACTGGGAGGCATGGGAGGAAGGCCGCGAGACATCTTAAGCAGGGGCTTCAAAGCAAGTCCAAGGGTCCCAGAGTATTTGGGATTTTATATGTTGGGCTAGTGAAAGCCAGTCAAGAGATTGGCAGAGAGGGGTTGGAGGCCAGTGTAGAGATTGACAGAGAGGGGTTGGAGGCCAGTGTGAGGATTGATAGAGAAGGGTGGTTGCCAGTGGAGGGATTGGCAGAGAGGGATGAAGGCCAGTGAAGGGATTGGCAGAGAGGGGTGGGGGCCAGTGGAGGGATTGGCAGAGAGGGGTGAAGGCCAGTGGGGGGATTGGCAGAGTGGGGTGGTAGCCAGTGGAAGGATTGGCAGAGAGGGATGGGGGCCAGTGTAGGGATTAACAGAAGGAGGTGGTGGCCAGTGGAGGGATTGGCAGAGTGGAGTGGTGGTCAGTGAAGGGATTGGCAGGGAGGGGTGGTGGCCAGTGGAGGGATTGGCAGAGAGAAGTGGTGGCCAGTGAAGGGATTGGCAGGGAGGGGTGGTTGTCAGTGGAGGGATTGGCAGAGAGGGGTAGAGGCCAGTGGAGGGATTGGCAGAGTGGAGTGGTGGCCAGTGAAGGGATTGGCAGGGAGGGGTGGAGGCCAGTGGAGGGATTGGCAGAGAGGGGTGGGGGCCAATGAAGGGATTGGCAGAGAGAGGTGGCAGCCACAGATTGGATAGTAAGATGGATGAGTCTGGCGGCAGCATTTGTTTTAGACTGAAGTGGAGAGGGGGGGGGGGGGGGGGTTAGTCTTTGTAGTGGTCAGCCAGTGAGAAGGGAGTTTATTTGTAAAATTAGTTTTAAAAATTAATTATTATCTGTAAAATGAACTTTTTTTTTTTCAAATACTGAAAGAAAAATACATAAACATCAGTTTTTAACTGTTGAATGTTCTAAGAAAAAAAATCTTCTAAATTTAATTCTGACCATCCACAAATAAATGTGTCATGTGACTGTCAACGATGCAGGAAGGGAGGCTCTGTTTTAGTGGATCCTCTAGGAATTTCACCACCATAAATCTACCATTGAGGTGGTGGAATTGGCATTCACTGGACTAAGACAAGAACTCTCCAAGCACCTACAGTCCAGTTGTGATGTTTCTAAGCCCAATGAAAACACATGGAGAAGGTCACACATGAGACATCAAACCTGCTTGGTCAACCATACAACCAATCGTGTGCATTCCAGCACCCCAACATTGTATTGGGATGTTAATTGTTGTATAGTGATTTGGTGATTTGCCACAACTCTACAATTTAAGCCTCTGAAAACCCAACAACTCTATGGTGATGCCAAACCCTCCAAAATGTGAGGAGGGTTCTCATAGACTGTTCGGTCAGTCTTTTCACACATTCTTGATCATCTGTTCACCCACAGAGCTAGGATAGAACTACCTGAACTGAACTACCTACCGTTACAATTTCCCGCCCATCACTCCACGATTAATTGTGCGACTAAACAAGCTGGTCTCAATGGTGCAATTTGGTTTTTACATAATTGAGTTAAATAGCTATGGATATAATATTTGCTCAGCAAATGCAAATTCTTTTTCATAATTTTCTTTCTGCAGCTAGCGCATCTACTGGAAGGACGATACAAGGACACTGTGGAGGAGTACTATGTGGTGGATTGTCGCTATCCATATGAGTATGCCGGGGGGCATATCAAGGTATGTTATCTCTAATGTAACTTATCTGATCTACTGGATGTACATGGACTTTGGGTTAAGCTATTCAACAATTTACCTTAGATTGGGGAAATTAATATCACGCAGACTTTCAATAAGTAGGTATAAGCTTAGGGGCGATTCTTCCTAGAAGTGAGATGTCACTACACAGAATTCAGCCTTTTACCAAAACTAAAATCTCTCCTTCTGCCACACTTGGCTGATGGAACCCGTCAAACTTGCTTGTAATGAGGAAGGTATGTTCCGTATGGACAGGTTGAAGGTGGCAATGACTGTTGTTTGCCTACAGCTACCAGACAAGGTTTTTTTCAACACTAATAAAATATTTCCTCCTGTAGCACCCTTCTAGAAGTAAAGTAGGCTGCTAAGTAAATTTAGTTTGGCTCCACTGTAGTCAGTGGAGTAGGGGTTGATTTATTAGGGCTGCTCAGAGGCTTAGAAGAAGAACAAGGAACGTAGCCTGAATATTTATGGAACTCCGACCAATCCCTGGGGAAGTGTGCCCAGTTGGTGGTGGAAAGCCTATGCATAGTCTGAGGCCTGAGCAGCAGGGGCAAAGTATCTGAGTCCAGTCCTGCTGGAGAAGACCCCCTGTGCCCCTGGGGCAGATTTTTAGAAGAATTTGTTAGGAAGATAACCAGGTCTCAGCTAGGCTTAGCTGTGGGGGTCTATTTGCAAGTTGAGAACCAAGGATCAAGTTGGGTCTGGAGAAGCTCACTGGAGGGAGCCAGGAGAAAGTTGGTGGGAAAGAGTCCAGCTGTCCTATGGTGGTGTGAGCCTACATCTCCCTCACTAGGGAGAGTCTGGTGGATATCTGCAGGAGGCAACTGATGATCCTGTGGCTATGTGAGTATGCAACCCCAGTGCTGAAGAGTTAGTAACTGTGTGTAGCTTTTAGACTCTGGAAGGAGTACAAGTCACCATCAGCATAGAGATCACATGGAACTTTCATTTTTGAAAGTGGGGGGCCCTTATGTTTTTCACTTCCCCCTCCTATCTCAGTACATCGTTCCTAATAAAAAACCCTAAAAAGGGTGCCTAGACTGAAAAAAGGTTAAAAAAACACTGTTCTGGATGATGCTCCCTTGCTTTGCCTAATGCATGTACATAAAAAAAAGTGTTTAAACATAAATATCTGTAGTAATTTGTGTAGCAACCTCCTAGTGTAGAGTCTGCTAAGTAAATTTAGTTGGCTCCTCTGTAATCAGTGGAGCAGGGGTTGATTGCTTAGGGCTGTTTTGTGTTAAAAAAGGCTGCTGCTCTGTTACTTCCCCCTGTCTTCTAGAGGATTCAATTATCATAGTGCGGGGAAGGACAAGGCATGCAGCCTGAATATTTATGGCACTCTAGCCAAACCCTGGGGAGGTATGCCCAGTAGGTGGAGAAAGAGCCCATAAATAGTCTGAAGCCTGGGCATCAGCAGCATGCAGGCTTCCTTGGTCCAGTCCTGCAGGAGGAGACCCGTGTGCAGGGGCTCTGCCCATGGAGCACGATCCTAGAGAAAGTCTTCAGGAAGACCCCGAGGTCCCATCTAGCCTTAGCTGGGGGGCCTATTTGCAAATCTGTGATTGGGGATTAAGTTGGGTCTGGAGAAGCTCACTGGAGGGAGCCAGGAGGAAGTTGGGTGGAAAGAGTCCAGCTGTCCTATCGTGGTGTGAGTGTACATCTCCCTCACTAGGAGGAGCCTGGTAGTTACTGGAGGAGGCAACTGATGATCCATATGTAGATGACCCCAGTGCCAAAGAATTAGCTTGTAGCTTAACTCTGAAAGGAGCACAGGTCACCAACAGTATAGAAATCCTGTGGAACATTTATTTTTGTGCAGCATAGCTAGAAGCTAAGGAGTAGTGTTGGGCGACCGGTTCTGCCTGAGCATGAACACCAACCGGTGCGTGCTGCGTCAGTGATGTCGCAAGGGGGCAGTGCCACCTGGTGACGTCACCAAGTTGCTCCGCCCTTACCTACAAAAGAACTGTCAAACGGCAAGCCAGCCATTTGGCGGATTTGCCTTCAGGACGGGCGGATCGATTTTCTTTTTCTTTTTCGGTCCGGCGGTGGCAGCATGATTGATGATGGATTTACATTGGTGGACACTTTTTTTTTTTTTTAAATAAAGGAATTGTCAAGAACTGTCTCTGTGTTTTTATTACTAATGACTAAGGGGACCCCCCCCCCAGACACTATATTTAAAGGAATTTTTCATTTTTATTGTTGCACTTTAAGCATCATTAAAATCACTGCTCCTGCTCGTTTTTAAAAAAAAAAATTAGCATTGATACATGTCCCCCAGGGCAGTACCCGGACACCCATACCCCTTTTATGGCCAATAACTTGCATATAAGGCTTCAAAATGGGCAATTTTAATATCTCATGTTCGGCTCCCACAGACTTCTATGGAGTTCGAGGCAGAACATTTCCTCTGTTCGGGAGTTCTGCTGCGAACCGAACAGTTGTTTAGTTTTACAGTTTATCTTGGTATCCCATGCTACCCCCTCCCTATCCAATTCATCGTTCCCAATTAAAAAACTAAGAACAAAAACAAAAGAGGAACCTTTGGACTGTTCTTTGGAGCCAGTGGAAGAGTGCAGAAAATGCGGCGTGCCTGGCTGTGTGTGCTCTAAGGGGGGTAATAAGCCCAAATTCCCCAGCGGCTCCTTAGCGGGTTCGCTACATGTCTAACAAAAATGGAAACTTCTACATACACATAACCGTGAAAGGGCTTGGACACTACGCTGTTTGCTTTCAGCAAACCTCAATGCTACCAATATATAGTAACTACGGCAGTCTGGACAGAGGCCAATGGTGTCTGGATTCCAATCCAAAGGATATTGGTCCAAAAGTTCCATTTAGCTCTATTATTCAACTATCCCTGGCTGTTTGGTATAATGATCACTGTTACGCCGTCAGTACTAGTACCAGTCAAATATTAGTATTGTTACCGGTAACGTGTTGTTTTCTCACGCAGGGAGCCTGGAATTTATATAAAGAAGAACTTCTAGCAGAATATTTTCTGAAGAGACCGTCTCCTCCTGAGAGTCGAGCAGTGCTGATATTTCATTGTGAATTCTCCTCGGAGAGAGCTCCAAAACTGTACGTACAACGAAATCTAGCTTCGACTTCAGAGACGGCCAGGGGCGGACTGACCATTCGGGCACTCGGGCACTGCCCGAGGGCCCCATGCCACTAAGGGGCCCCATCAGGGTTGCCAGCCTCAATAAAACCAGGGACAGTATGTAAAAATCTGTGTTTTTTTTAAAAATCCCAAGATTATAGCTGCCCCGCCTCTCCAGTACCTTTTCAGTGTGTGTATGTGTATTCTGTGTGTGTATACTGTGTGTGTATATTGTGTGTCTGTGTGTGTATACTGTATGTGTGTGTGTATATTGTGTGTATATTGTGTGGCCCCATAATCTATTGCCCGGGGGCCCCATAATTTCCTATTGCCCGGGGGCCCCATAATCTTCTCCTATTGCCCGGGGGTCCCATAATCTTCTATTGCCCGGGGGCCCCATAGGTTGTCAGTCCGCCCCTGGAGACGGCACATGCTTTCTGCATATACAACACGGGGCGTCCCTACAGGGGTCGCAATTGCCACCCGGCCTCATGCTCCAGGGGGCCCATGTAGCTCCCCCGTACACCTGGACAGGAGGGGCAGCGGATGAAGTGGCATATAGAGGAACTGATGCCCTCCGTTTTCCTCTTGCAGCTGCTGAAAGCCGGCTTCTCCTCCTCTCCCTCCATTGAACAGCTGCAGGAGGAAAATGGAGGGGATCGGTTCCCCTATTTGCAGCCGCTGCCTCTCCTGCCTAGATCCTGCTGCTCCTGAGCCCATGTGTGCCCCCCCCCCCCATAAGCCACACCTCCCCCCCCCACCACAATGCTGCCGTATTCCCCCCTCCCAGATGGAGAGTGGGGAAGCAGATGGTAAATATGTCATTTACCAGCCCCTTCCTTTTCTGAATGGACAGTGATTGGTACCGATCACTGACTATGTCAGTTCATTACTGAAGCATTGTAAGGGCCTCTTCCCTACAACCCTGGCCAGTGGTTGTGGGGTCTGCGGGCTTGGGGCGGGCTTATCAGGATATGGAAGCCCCCTTTAGTAAGGCCACTAGAATGCTACCCCCCCCAATTGAATGAGTATGGGGTACATAGCACCCCTACTCATTCACCCTCAAAAAAATGTGTAATGTTAAAAATAAAAATAAGTATCCCTTGGTGTTGATCCATCATCAATCACGACCCCGCCCCTTAGTTATTTAAGAACCGGCAGATGGCAGTTTTGGTGCGATTCGGTACAAGCAGACCTTTTCTTTTTTCTTTTTTTGGGGTAAGCGGTGGCGAAGGGCATCGTGATTGAATTTAGATCTACACCGGGGAACATTTATTTTTATTTTTTTAAATGAAAGACTTGTCAAAAACGGTGTAATGTCTTTTTTTACACTACACATTTTTTGGGGGATTAATGAGTTGGGATACAATGTACCCCATACTTATTCACATGGGGGGCCCCCCTTGTTTAAGGAAGCTTACAGATTCTGATAAGCCCCCCCACCTGCAGACCTCCACAACCACCAGCCATGGTTGTGGGGAAGAGGCCCTTGTGGCACCCCTTCCCCCCCATATTGAGGGAATGTGGCCTGGTATTATTCAGGAGGTGGAGGCGCTCGCTCGTCCCCCTCCCTTTCCTGACATGCAAGGCTGCATGCTCGGATAAGGGTCTGGTAAGGATTTTTAGGGGGAGCCTACGCCATTTAAAAACCACTTCCAGACCGCCCACCGTCGTTATACGTCGGATGTTTGGAGAGGAGTGTCGTTGATTTGGCAGCTGCTAGCTGCCATAACCCCGTTATCCTCTTCTTCAGTGAGCAGTCCGGTTTCAGATAAAAGTGGTCTCTGCGGTGCATTCGCCGCAAGATCACTTTTATCGGCGGCGGGAGAGGGGGTCCCGCCACGCTCCGGTGCCCTCCGCCGCTTACTGGATTAGTCGGCAGCGGCGGAGGTGATCGGATCTTCACCCTTGCTGGGTATGGAGACCAGTGAGGGGGAGATGGCCCCCACCCGTCTCCATAACAATGCAGGGCGGAAGCGACGTCAAAATGTCACTTCCGTCCATAGCTCTTAAAGGGCCATTTTTTTTAAATTATTTTTTTAAATGACAATTTTATTTATTTATTTTTTATTATTGCATTTTAGTGTAAATATGAGATCTGATGTCTTTTTGACCCCCCAGATCTCATATTTAAGAGGTCCCCGTCATGCTTTTTTTCTATTACAAGCAATGTTTACATTCCTTGTAATAGGAATAAAAGTGACCCAATTTTTTTTAAAAAAAACTGTGTAAAAATAAAAAAATAAAAGGTAAAATAAATAATAAAAAAAAAATTTAAACGCGCCCCATCCCGACGAGGTCGCGTGCAGAAGCGAACGCATACGTGAGTAGCGCCCGCATATAAAAACGGTGTTCAAACCACACGTGAGGTATCGCCGCGATCGGTAGAGCGAGAGCAATAATTCTAGCCCTAGGCCTCCTCTGTAACACAAACCGTGCAAGCTGTAGAATTTTTTAAACGTCGCCTATGGAGATTTTTAAGAGTAAAAGTTTGTCGCCATTCCACAAGCAGGACATGTTGGGTATCAATTTACTCGGCGTAACATTATCTTTCACCAATATGAAAAAAAATTAACAATAAACAAATATGCTGGCATTGTTTTCCTGCATGTGTTCACTACTAAAATACTGCAGTATTTTAGTATAGTTTTTTTTTTTCTAGTGAATGCCAAAAAACTTTTTGAAAAACGCTGTGCGGTATCTTAGCGCATGCATTGCTCGGATGCGGTAAGGTACTGCTTTGTGAATGGAGCACAAAATGAGTTAAAATAAAACATTATACAGTGCCTTGAAAAAATATTCATACCCCTTGACATTTTCCACATTTTATCATGTTACAACCAAAAACGCAAATGTATTTGTAACAAGGTCCCGGGCCTCCTTCGGTCTAATGAGAACCTCCAGGGCCAGAGATAGCCAACATCCTTCTGTATGTGGTGGGTTGTGAGGCATGGTGGGTGCAAGGTAGTTAAAGTCATTGGGCCCCAGACACTTCTTGAATGCAAAAGAGATTTCTATTTCTCTTAATAGAACTTTGGGAGAGAGGGTTAGGGCCAGGACACCCTTAGGTAGCTGCAAAATTAATTGGCAGACTCTGAGGCTTCAATAGGAGGACAGCCATGCAGGGAAAGGCATCCGGCAAGACGCCACATCTGCATGTGCAGGAATGCTGTCTCCTATGGGAACAGTCTTTAACAGTTCCGAACACAATCTCTTCTACCACTAGGTGGCCGGGTACCCGGTGGTACTAGTTATGAGAAGGGCACTGCAAGGTCAGGTTATGGGTATATGGGGTATCTCAGCCAATGGGCAGGGGTTTTCTTAAATTCCTTGGCCTGCTGGAAGAACCTATATATTCGGGTGGAGTCAGGTGATCGCTGTTCTGTGCCATCTGAAGCAAAATAAAATAAAAGGTCTGCAGTAGTTTTTTTTTCTGTTCCACCTGGACGGCTGTCTGGCTGGACGTGTGTTGTACTGCCCGGGCTGCTCGGCCAGCAATTGGGCCTATCCCGGGCACATCTGGCTGCTAGGTTGTCTGAGGGCCTATCCAGAAGCAAGAGAGCAGAGCAGGGTTGGGATTGCGGCTTGCAGTCCAACCAGAATTGACGGTGGCAGCATCATGTGGTGGGGATGCTTTTCTTTAGCAGGGACAGGGAAGCCGGTCAGAGTTGATGGGAAGATGGATGGAGACAAATACAGGACAATCTTAGAAGAAAACTTGTCAGAGTCTGCAAAAGACTTGAGCCTGGGGCAGAGGTTCACACAGTCGGACTTTGTTCGGACATTCCGACAACAAAATCCTAGGATTTTTTCCGACGGATGTTGGCTCAAACTTGTCTTGCATACACACGGTCACACAAAGTTGTCGGAAAATCCGATCGTTCTGAACGCGGTGACGTAAAACACGTAGGTCGGGACTATAAACGGGGCAGTGGCCAATAACTTTTATCTCTTTATTTATTCTGAGCATGCGTGTCACTTTGTCCGTCGGATTTGTGTACACACGATCGGAAATTCAGACAACAGATTTTGTTGTCGGAAAATTTTATATCCTGCTCTCAAACTTTGTGTGTTGGAAAATCCGATGGAAAATGTGTGATGGAGCCTACACACGGTCGGAATTTCCGACAACAAGGTCCTATCACACATTTTCCGTCAGAAAATCTGACCGTGTGTATGCGGCATGAGAGTCTGCAAAAGACTTGAGACTGGGGCGGAGGTTCACCTTCCAGCAGGACAACGACCCGAAACATCCAGCCAGAGCTACAATGGAATGGTTTAGATCAAAGCATATTCATGTGTTAGAATGGCCCAGTCACAGTCCAGACCTAAATCACATTGAGAATCTGTAGCAAGACTTGAAAATTGCTGTTCACAGACGCTCTCCATCCAATCTGACAGAGCTTGAGATATTTTTGCAAAGAAGAAGAATGGGCAAAAATGTCCCTCTCTAGATGTGCAAAGCTGGTAGAGACATCCCCAAAAAGACTTGCAGCTGTAATTGCAGTGAAAGGGGGTTCTACAAAGTATTGACTCCGGGGGGTGCCATACAAAATTTATAATTTTCCTTCCACTTCACAATTATGTGCCACTTTGTGTTGGTCTATCACATAAAATCCCAACAAAATACATTTACGTTTTTCGTTGTAACATGACAAAATGTGGAAAATGTCAGGGGGTGTGAATACATTTTCAAGGCACTGTATAGTCACTATGATAGTCTAAGACAGGCCATAGATGAAGCAACTTTCTTTCCTACAACCACGGGTTGCAGGAAAGAAAATCGTATGATTCCCCCATCAACACTGTCGGTGTTGATGGAGGAATCCCTCCTGGGGGCTGTTGTGTTCCTCCGGCGGAAAGGGGGATACTGGCAATAATCGTATGTAAAACTCTGACATGCTGGTTTTACCCAGGTCGATCCATGGATCAACTTGGATACAATCAGCCTGCCCATACATGGTTTGAATCTTGGCTGGTCGAGCAGGATCGAAATTGGGCTGCTGAATCAGACGAATTTCAATCCATCTTTGGTCAGCATAATGCATTTATTACTATGGTTTTATATCCCACTAAATCTCATTTCTTCTGTTCTCACTTAAGGTGCCGTATATTAAGAAATCTGGACAGGAAGGAGAACATATATCCCCGTTTATATTACCCTGAACTCTACTTGCTGAAGGGAGGATATAAGGAGTTTTATGAAAACTTTACGGTATGTATGTGAAAGGTGGAATATCTGAAAAATGATTAATTGATGAATCAACATAAGAATAGGAGTGCTGAGAGTAAATAGAGTAAGTGATATGGTATTTCAGTGTGAAGCAAGGAACCATTAGGATGGTAATATATTGCAGATAATCCCAAAGCCCCCAAGGAGCTGCTTGGCGTGATGGTTCCTCTGTTCTGCTATGACTCCTTAAACTGCTGGGTCCCCACTGACACACCTGGTTATAGACTGAAGGCAGCTCACACCTGTGCAACTTACAGCCCTTACATACAGCCTTTTAGTGGGTTGGTGTACATATTCCTAACAAAGGGGTACCCCTGGAGGTGATTGCATAGTACTTGGGGGCACTTCTGTAGGTGGTGCACATCTAGTTGTCCACTTAAGACTGCACACAAAAGATGACTGATGGGCTGTTACGTAAGGGAAGACTCTGTTGGTAATGACTGTAGGCAGTGAGAAATTAGGCTAGGTTGTCCCATTCACCACTCCAGGTATACAACTGATCCGGTCCCATATGCTTAAGGCTCGATAATCCCAGGAGGCTTAGTTCTCACGGTCAGGTCCTCACGATCAGATCCATACTGGCTTAGACACATAAGGCACGTCCTCCAGCTCTGGTACCAGGACACAGCAACATTTTATGGCTCAGCTTCTGTTGTAGACAAACATGGCTCCAAAATCTGCAAGGCTCTAGCCCAGTGCTCAAGAACTGAGTCTGCATACAGTCCTCAGTGGCTCCAGATCAGCTTTCACCAGTTCTCTTTCTCTCTTTCTTTTAGGGCATACTCAAGCAGCATGGGTCTGCACCCTTTCTTTTCCAGGGCGGCACTGTCCAAATCTCTGGTAATTTGCCCAGGAAACATTCTGGCTGCTCCTCCCCAGTGGTGCAGGGAATCTTAAGTATTAAAGTCTGCAGCTCCCTTAGCCTCCATTGACTTGTATTGTGCAGCGCCCCTTTTAGGACTACAGTTCCCAGAATCCATTGCACTGCATAGCAAGTTCTCTCCCTACCTGATTGGCTCAAGCACACTGTTGCCAGGAGGGAGAGATGGAGCAGGAATGCGTGGGGGATTAACACAGAGCTGCTCTGACACAGTGCAGTGGCAGTAGGGATGCTAGGGGTGAGGGGTACACAGCCTGCTCTGCTAACACAGCAAGGAAGCTAGGGGTAAGGTGTACACAGCGTGCTCTGCTCACACAGCAGGGAAGCTAGGGGTGAGAGGTACACAGCCTGCTCTGCTCACACAGCAGGGAAGCTAGGGGTCAGGGGTACACAGCCTGCTCTGCTCACACAGCAGGGAAGTTAGGGGTCAGGGGTACACAGCCTGCTCTGCTCACACAGTAGGGAAGCTAGGGTTGACGGGGGACACAGCCTACTCTGCTCACACAGTAGGGAAGCTAGGGGTGAGAGTACACAGCCTGCTCTGCTCACACAGCAGGGAAGCTAGGGGTGAGAGGTACACAGCCCGCTCTGCTCACACAGCAGGGTAGCTAGGGGTGAGGGGTACACAGCCTACTCTGCTCACACAGCAGGGAAGCTAGGGGTTAGGGGTACACAGCCTACTCTGCTCACACAGTAGGGAAGCTAGGGGTGAGAATACACAGCCTGCTCTGCTCACACAGCAGGGAAGCTAGGGGTAGGAGGTAAACAGCCTGCTCTGCTCACACAGCAGGGAAGTTAGGGGTAAGGGGTACACAGCCTGCTCTGCTCTGCTTACACAGTAGGGAAGCTAGGGGTAAGAGGTACACAGCCCGCTCTGCTCACACAGTAGGGAAGCTAGGGGTAAGAGGTACACAGCCCGCTCTGCTCACACAGCAGGGAAGCTAGGGGTGAGGGGTACACAGCCTGCTCTGCTAACACAGCAAGGAAGCTAGCGGTGAGGTGTACACAGCCTGCTCTGCTCACACAGCAGGGAAGCTAGGGGTGAGAGGTACACAGCCTGCTCTGCTAACACAGCAAGGAAGCTAGGGGTGAGGTGTACACAGCCCGCTCTGCTCACACAGCAGGGGAGCTAGGGGTGAGGGGTACACAGCCTGCTCTGCTCACACAGCAGGGAAGCTAGGGGTAAGGGGTACACAGCCTGCTCTGCTCACACAGTAGGGAAGCTAGGGGTGAGGGGTACACAGCCTACTCTGCTCACACAGTAGGGAAGCTAGGGGTGAGAGGTACACAGTGCACTCTGCTCATGCAGCAGGGAAGCTAGGGGTGAGGGGTACATAGCCTGCTCTGCTCACATGGCAGGGAAGCTAGGGGTGAGGTGTACACAGCCTGCTTTGCTCACACAGCAGGGAAGCTAGGGGTGAGGGGTACACAGCCCGCTCTGCTCACACAGTAGGGAAGCTAGGGGTGAGGTGTACACAGCCTGCTCTGCTTACACAGCAGGGAAGCTAGGGGTGAGGTGTACACAGCCTGCTCTGCTCACACAGCAGGGAAGCTAGGGGTGAGGGGTACACAGCCTACTCTGCTCACACAGTAGGGAAGCTAGGGGTGAGAATACACAGTCTGCTCTGCTCACACAGCAGGGAAGCTAGGGGTAGGAGGTACACAGCCTGCTCTGCTCACACAGCAGGGAAGTTAGGGGTAAGGGGTACACAGCCTGCTCTGCTCTGCTTACACAGTAGGGAAGCTAGGGTTGAGGGGTACACAGCCTACTCTGCTCACACAGTAGGGAAGCTAGGGGTAAGGGGTACACAGCCTGCTCTGCTCTGCTCACACAGTAGGGAAGCTAGGGGTGAGAGTACACAGCCTGCTCTGCTCACACAGCAGGGAAGCTAGGGGTAAGGGGTACACAGCCTGCTCTGCTCTGCTCACACAGTAGGGAAGCTAGGGGTGAGAGGTACACAGCCCGCTCTGCTCACACAGCAGGGAATCTAGGGGTGAGGGGTACACAGCCTGCTCTGCTCACACAGTAGGGAGGCTAGGGGTGATGGGGTACACAGCCTACTCTGCTCACACAGTAGGGAAGCTAGGGGTGAGGGGTACACAGCCCGCTCTGCTCACACAGCAGGGAATCTAGGGGTGAGGGGTACACAGCCTGCTCTGCTCACACAGTAGGGAGGCTAGGGGTGATGGGGTACACAGCCCGCTCTGCTCACACAGTAGGGAAGCTAGGGGTGAGGTGTACACAGCCTGCTCTGCTTACACAGCAGGGAAGCTAGGGGTGAGGGGTACACAGCCTACTCTGCTAACGCAGCAAGGAAGCTAGCAGTGAGGTGTACACAGCCTGCTCTGCTCACACAGCAGGGATGCTAGGGGTGAGAGGTACACAGCCCACTCTGCTCACACAGCAGGGAAGCTAGGGGTGAGGGGTACACAGCCTGCTCTGCTCACACAGCAGGGAAGCTAGGGGTAAGGGGTACACAGCCTGCTCTGCTCACACAGTAGGGAAGCTAGGGGTGAGGGGTACACAGCCTACTCTGCTCACACAGTAGGGAAGCTAGGGGTGAGGGGTACATAGCCTGCTCTGCTCACACGGCAGGGAGGCTAGGGGTGAGAGGAACGCAGCCTGCTCTGCTCACACAGCAGGGAAGCTAGGGGTGAGGTGTACACAGCCTGCTCTGCTCACACAGCAGGGAAGCTAGGGGTGAGGTGTACACAGCCTGCTCTGCTCACACAGCAGGGAATCTAGGGGTGAGGTGTACACAGCCTGCTCTGCTCACACAGCAGGGGAGCTAGGGGTGAGGTGTACACAGCCTGCTCTGCTCACACAGCAGGGAAGCTAGGGGTGAGGGGTACACAGCCTACTCTGCTCACACAGCAGGGAAGCTAGGGGTGAGGGGTACACAGCCTACTCTGCTCACACAGTAGGGAAGCTAGGGGTGAGAATACACAGCCTGCTCTGCTCACACAGCAAGGAAGCTAGGGGTAGGAGGTAAACAGCCTGCTCTGCTCACACAGCAGGGAAGTTAGGGGTAAGGGGTACACAGCCTGCTCTGCTATGCTTACACAGTAGGGAAGCTAGGGGTGAGGGGTACACAGCCTACTCTGCTCACACAGTAGGGAAGCTAGGGGTGAGAGTACACAGCCTGCTCTGCTCACACAGCAGGGAAGCTAGGGGTGAGAGGTACACAGCCTGCTCCGCTGACACAGCAGGGAAGCTAGGGGTGAGGGGTACACAGCCTGCTCTGCTCACACAGCAGGGAAGCTAGGGGTGAGAGTACACAGCCTGCTCTGCTCACACAGCAGGGAAGCTAGGGGTAAGAGGTACACAGCCTGCTCTGCTCACACAGCAGGGAAGCTCGGGGCGAGAGGCTGCTGAGCATACACAGCCTCTCTGTAACACAGAAGCAGTAGGCAGAAAAAATGGAGAATAGGCACAGGAGCATTCAGCCTGCTCCTCTGGCCAACCAAGAAAAACAGCAAGGTGGAGGGGGAGAAGCCGAGCGCTCCTCAGTCCATCAGCACCGATCTATCCTATGCATGAATATAAGTGATTGCCTTAATGCTTATAACTAAGGCTCTGCACCAGTTATCACATTCCACAGTGCTAGATCCAACTTCTTCCAGTTCTGGTTTGTTCTGTTTTGCTGGGAAACTGTTGTTGGTGAAGGCACCTTCCAGACAGTCGCTGGCTAAGGTGCCATCCTGACAGTTACTTTTAGTAACAACCACAATGCAAAATGATCCAGGTATCCAGTTGATGTTGTGTATGGGGCTGCGTAGCCACAGGCTCGTCAGGGTGCCCATGCTGACCCGTGTCCACAGGCAAATGTGCCTACAATGGGCTTGTGAGCATCAGAACTGGACCACGGAGCAATGGTTTGATGTGTTGACTTGGCCTCCAAATTCTCCAGATCTCAATCCAATTGAGCATCTATGGAATGTGCTGGAAAAACAAGTCTGATGCCTGGAGGCCCCACCTCACAACTTACAGGACTTAAAGGATATGCTACTGATGGCTTGGTGCCAGATACCATAGCATACCTTCTGAGGTCTAGTGGAGTCAATGCCTCGATGGGTATAGTGGGTGGTCCTAATGTTATGGCTGATCAGTGTATGCTCACCTTGAATGTTCCTGATAAGTTTATTTTAACCATCTTCTTTTCTCACTTTCATATTCACTTGATTTTTCAGGATCTTTGTGAGCCCCAAGGTTATGTGAACATGCTTCACAGTGACTTCACAGATCAACTGAAGAAATACCATAAAAAGAAGAAGCCCCCCTCAGGAAAAAGGGTTCGCAAGGAGCTCTTCAAACCACCCAACCCCAACACAGGCTTCAGTCCTGTAACCACACAAAGTTTATTAAAACTCTGAATCAATAATCAATTGTCCGTAAAACAACACCAAGCCTACAAGAATATTTGAGGAACTTTAATAAAAAACTCACTCCAAAAAAATAAATAAAGTAAAAAAAAAACCCAACCTTAGAAACCAAGCTATACCGTGAAAATTCAGACAACTTTTTTAGGGGATTCTGGCTACCAAGATAGGAAGAGATGAGTAGTCTCCACCATTGGAGGAAGAAGTGTCCACCATTGGAGGACGAAGTGTCCACCATTGGAGGACGAGGTCTCCACTATTGGAGGAAGAAGTGTCCATCATTGGAGGACGAAATGTCCACCACAGGAGGAAGAAATGGCCACCAAAGGAGGAAGAAGTGTCCACCACAGGAGGAAGAAGTGTCCACCACAGGAGGAAGAAGTGTCCACCACAGGAGGAAGAAGTGTCCACCACAGGAGGAAGAAGTGTCCACCAAAGGAGGAAGAAGTGGCCACCAAAGGAGGAAGAAGTGTCCACCATTGGATGAAGAAGTGTCCACTATTGGATGAAGAAGTGTCCACCATTAGAGGAAGAAGTGTCCACCATTGGAGGAAGAAATCTCCAACACTGGAGCAAGAAGTTTTCACCATAGGAGGAAGAAGTGTCCACCACTGGAGGAAGAAGCATCCACCTTAGGAGGAAGAAATCTTTACCACTGGAAGAAGAAGTGTCCACTGTTGGAGGAAGAAATTTTCACCACTGGAGGAAGAAGTCTTCACCATTGAAGGAAGAAGTCTCCACCAGTGGAGGATGCAGACAAGAGTACTCTACAGGGGTCCTAGGATGTTCCTACTTTATCTGAAGCTAAATTTAAAAAATATGAGGGATGGGGCGCCTTTAGAAAACCTAGAGACAATTTGGTACCTATATTGCATAGAAAGGTCATGGGGGTGGGGGCTAGAGCAGCTCTCATTTTCTGTATTTTCTACTTCTGAGTAGTGGTCGGTTGTAAAATGATTCCATGAAATGAACTTCCTCTCATCCCCTTCCTGTTACACAATTGGAGATTTTTTTTAATAGGGAAAAGTGCCTTTTTTTTTTAGTTAGTGCCTCTTTCTAAATTCCCTTCCAAGCGAGGATTGTTTAGGGTTGGCCCCCCGCTGGGATGTCCAGGATGCAGTGTTGCAGCGCAGAATCTCACGCATGCGCAGACATTCCATGGGTCATTGCCAAGTCCCAAATAGCTGGCAGAAACCCCTGAGATCCTGCACATGTGCATACAGTACATATATAGAACCAGACAGAAACCTGCAGCCATGTCTGCACATGGATGGGATCTCCCTTGAACCAGTGTTTCAAGATGGCGGCACAGAAGCAAAGTGGTGCAAGGGGAACCTCAGCTGCAAGGAAGACAATGTTGACCTCCACAGACAGAAGTATGCTTTTGGTCTCATAGGGAGGGATCAATGAAACGCGTGGTAAAGACCGTTTTTAGGAAACCGGCTTTAACCTTTGCCAGCCAATCATAATCCACCTGTCATTTTTCCAGCTCAAATTGCTGCTGTATCCGGCTAGCCACTGGCTACGAGAGTAAGTTAGGACATTTAAAGTGGAATTCCAGCTAGAAATCTTCTTACCAACTCACGTTTACCCCCTTTCCCCTCATCAAGTATTCCTGTAATTTAAAAAATTGTCATAAATTCCTGAAAATAAGATAAGTGCTCATTTACAGATAACGGTCCCCTCTGAAGAGCAATCTGCGTTGGATCACTCTTCCAGAGGGCATTTGAAAGGTGGGGAGGGTGGTGTTTACATTGCTTCTCTCAGCCTGTTTTAACGGGTTTTAATGGCTGTGGCATGTGAACGACCCCATCCGCTGCCTTAGCAGCTTAAGGGGAAGAGGTTGAGGGGCAGTAAAAAGACACTCAGCCATGTGTTTTTACCACCAACAACTGCATATGTAAACAAGGCCTTAAATTTAATCTAAACAGAGATGTGGTAATTCCCATAATTCACATAAATCATGAATCACATAAATGTGTTGTGTATATAAAATCGTATAAAAAAATAAAAAAATAAAAACTTCTCATCTATTGGTTGAACTGGATGGACTGCATGTCTTTTTTCAACCAGACTAACTATGTATTTATAGTATGTATATATATATATATATATATATATATATATATATATATATATATATATATATAACGTGACGCTATTTTTTTTTTAATCCTATAAGTCCCTTATCCCTAGCACTGTTGTGTGGTCACATGATCTCCCCCTGTTCTTTGGCATCTGGAGAGAAAGATCCTCAGGGGAGGGGCTTCTATTACTCTGCTGATGCAGCCTGCTCTCTACAGTATGAGTCTGTGCCTGGCCAGCCCTGATTGGTGCTGTGCCGGTCACATGGCTAAAAGAAAAAAGTGTTTCAAAAGGTCAATTCAAATTAACCACTTCAGCTCTGGAAGATTTTAACCCCTTCCCCCCCCCCCCCCTTCATGACCAGGCCATCTTTTGCGATTTAGCACTGCGCTGCCATAAACTGGTAATTGTGCGGTCATGCAACGCTGTATCCAATTGAAATTTTTATCATTTTTTTTCCCCACAAATAAATCTTTCTTTTTCGTGGTGTTTGATCACCTCTGGCTTTTTATTTTTTGCACTGTGAACAAAAAAAAAAAAAAAAACGCCAAATTTAAAAAAAAAAACAAACAATATTTTTTACTTTCTGCTATAAAACATATCCAATAAAAAAAAAAATTGAATTTCTTCATCAAATGTATTCTGCTACATGTTTTTGGTAATAAAAAAAATCCCAATTAGTGTATATTGATTGGTTTGCGCAAAGGTTATAGCGTCTACAAACTGAGGGATATATTATGGAAATTTTTTAATTTTTTATTCTGGTAATGCTGGCGATCAGCGTCTTATAGTGGGACTGCGACATTGCGGCGGACATTCTGACATTAACTGAAACTTTTGACACTTTTGCGTGAACCAGTGACACTAATACAATGATCAGGGCTAAAAAAAAATATGCACTGTCACTGTACTAATGACACTGGCTGGAAAGGGGTTAAACATCTCGGGCGGTCAAAGGGGATAAATGTGTGCCTAGCCAGTGTTAATGTGTAGTTTTTTATTTTTTTTAAGCAATGTGATTTGCAAGGAGAAAAAAAACCCAAAAACGTCACATTGCTGCCTTCAGAAGAGAGCCCTATGTTTGTTTACAAGCACAGGGCTCTCTTCGGTAATTACCGTAGCCGATCGATCGGTGGGTGTCGGTCACCAATCAGTGGCCGGCAGCTGGTGATTGGCTCGCGCTGCAGCAAATTGCAGCACAGCTGGGGTGGCGCAAATGCGGGGCGCGCGCGCGCCCCCCTACCCCAGCACGCTGATCACGTACTAGGTACGTGATCCAGGGCAGAGCGGCCGCCCCGCTGCAGTATAGGTACGGTGGGAGATACGCAAGCGGTTAAATGATAAATATCAAACAACTGTTTTACCGCTCCCAATAAATCTTTATTGAACATGAAATGTGTATTTCTTGGTACATTAATATGGTGTAGGCGGAGTCAGAGGTGATTGACTCTAGCTTTCAGATGGCATCTGCATCCATGGCTTTTTTTTTTACTTTACGGGTTTTAGCAATTACATTAGATATGTTTAATATTGATTTATATTAAGTGTTTTTGTGACTTTCTTAGTGAAAGTAATCATTCAGCATACTATATCCACCTCCCCCATAGTATTTAGCATTAGGAGAACATGGCGGAGGGAGGGAGGGAGGGAGGGGAATGTAATTTACTACGGTGTATACGCCCACATTTGTGACTCTATAGTCATGTGGGCTGCACAGATAAGAAAAAGGAGCAAATGAAGAGCTTTAGAAAGGAACTGAAATGTGAGCATGCTCAGTAGAGGACACCAGCTGGTTTACACAATCTTAGCCTGCAGTGGGGGGACACAGAGAAGAAGGGAGGGACAGTTGTAGAGGCAGGATCAACCAGGTATATTTCACTCTACCCAAAACAAATGCTGTAGTGGCTTTCAAACACTCTACATATACCACGTAATGAGAGTTTTTCATAGTCTGGGTGTGATGACACTTTAAAGTCGCACTCACATGGCCACTCCAGTCCCTCTCTCATTTGTGAGCAGATTATGGGAGAACAGCGTCCACACTGTAATCTGAGTTTCACGTTACAAGGGACTACGTGTCCCATACTGCGATGCTGGTAGCCAGTAGGGGGCCTGAACTGATCATGTGTATGGGCATGGCAGGAGGCAGCAAATTTGTATCCTGAATTCTAAATGGGGAGCCTGGAGGCTGAGCAGGTAGCCTTGCAGTGCTGGGGTCCCCAGTCTCAATCTGAACCTGGACATTACCTGCATGGAGTTTGCATCTTCTCCCTGTGTTCGCATGGGTTGCCTCCCACACCCCATCTAGATTCCCCGCAGCAGGCAGGATGGAGAGCGGGGGGACGGAAAGACCAGGAGAACGAGTGCCTGGAAAGGTTATGTTACAACTTTGTGTGGCAGTCTTCTGGATCGTACGATGAACTTCTCCGTGCTCAGGATATTGTCATTATAAAGCCTGCACTGCACAACTAGCCAGGGAGAGGAGGTGAGCGCTGCGGGGAGACCAAAGAAGGGGGGGGCAGAGGAGCGGAGGGGGGCGTTAGCTGAAGAAGAGGGAGCAGGAACAGGAGTGGCAGCTGGGTCGGCTTTTACAGGTACATACCGATCCCTGTATTTTCCTCCTGCAGCAGCTGAATGCTAGCGGAAGGTAGAGGAGTGGAGGAGGAGAAGCAGCCTTTCAGCTGCTGCGGGAGGATCAGTACCAGCTGCGGCGCTCCTCTCAATGCCGTGCCCCGCAATGCCTGCTTCTCCGCCTGCGAACAGGAGTGGCAGCTGGGTCAGCTTTTACAGGTACATACCGATCACTGTATTTTCCTCCTGCAGCAGCTGAATGCTAACGAAAGGTAGAGGAGGAGAAGCGGCCTTTCAGCTGCTGAGGGAGGATCAGTACCAGCTGCGGCGCCCCTCTCAACGCCGTGCTCCGCAATGCCTGCTTCCCTGCCTGCATACAGGAGTGGCAGCTGGGTCGGTTTTTACAGGTATATACTGATCCCTGTATTTTCCTCCTGCAGCAGCTGAATGCTAGCGGAAGCTTGAGGAGGAGAAGCGGCCTTTTAGCTGCTGCGGGAGGATCAGTACCAGCTGCGGCGCTCCTCTCAACGCCGTGCCCCGCAATACCTGCTTCCCTGCCTGCATACAGGAGTGGCAGCTGGGTCGGTTTTTACAGGTATATACTGATCCCTGTATTTTCCTCCTGCAGCAGCTGAATGCTAGCGGAAGCTTGAGGAGGAGAAGCGGCCTTTTAGCTGCTGCGGGAGGATCAGTAACAGCTGCGGCGCCCCTCTCAATGCCGTGCCCTGCAATGCCTGCTTCCCCGCCTGCAAACAGTAGTGGCAGCTGGGTCGGCTTTTACAGGTACATACCGATCCCTGTATGTTCCTCCTGCAGCAGCTGAATGCTAGCGGAAGGTAGAGAAGGAGAAGCCGCCTTTCAGCTGCTGCGGGAGGATCAGTTCCAACTGTGACGCCCCTCTCAATGCCTGCTTCCCCGACTGTTTCGGCCCTGCTGTCAATAGTCCCTGATTTATAGGGACTGTCCCTGATTTGGAACGTCCCCCATCCTTCTTTCCTCCTCATTTTGGTCTGATCTATATAGTTGTATATAAAATTTACTTTTTATCTTTCAAAAGTGTTTCCCGGTGCTATACCTTTCATTTCAATTTTTAAATTGCTGCATTTGTACATTTTAAAAGCCAATATAAAGGAAAAGTAGTGGTGAAAAAAGCACTTGTGGGTTTAACTAATCATGTTTTTTGTAAAATTCTCCTTTAAGGGGGCGTGGCGGGGGGGTGTCCTATGTCTACATACTTTTGCTAATAGGCTTCCCATCTCAAAAAGCTGGGAGGTGTGCTGGTAGGTTAATTGGCTCCTGTCTATAACTGGGCTCGGTATGTGAATCTATGTGGGATGGGAACCTTAGATTGTGAGCTCCTTGGGGGCAGGGACTGATGTGACCATACAATACGAAAAAGCTCTGTGTCCACTGTCTGCACTATATAAATGCCTGCAATAAAATCAATAAATGTGCCGATTACTGGCTGGTTGACTCTGAATCCACTACCTGGCTCCAGGTGTAATGCAAACATGCCACTCATGTGGTCTGTAGAACTACACGGGGGAATGACAGAAACTGGGGCAGGAAACGGATGTGGGAGAAAAAAAGTGAGATGACAGTCAGAGGTGGGCTGGAATTTTCAATCAAGATTACATATATTTGCAAAGTTGAGCAGACTGAGAAGATGGAAGGGCAGCCTACATGATAACGCAGTTTCAGGGGGTGTCTTTTACAGCCTGGGTTCAGGGGAGGTGGTTTAGTTCCATGCTAAAAAAAGTTTTTTCTTATATAATCAAGTAAACTGACCACGGTTTATCATGGCTACTGAGCCCTGACACTGTGGTCAGTTTACGTGCCTCCGTCATCCGCTGCTCCCCTCTGACCTCCTCCCCCCCCCCCTCCCTGCCTGTAAACTGTCAGTTCCCCTACCTCCCCTCCTGCTGCTAAAATTACTTTTACATTTTCATATAGGTGTCCGTTTATGAAGCAGTGAAATCTATTCACTGCTTCGTTCTCCGGCATTCACAGTGAAGAATCTTCTCCTCTGTGTGCCAGTTTATGAAGCGGTGTAGATCACTTCACCTTTGGAGGAGTGAAGAGATCTACAAATGCTTCAAATAGTGGAGAACGGCCCCTGATACTGGAATCTCGTGAGACTTTACGAGATTACAGTACCAGATGTCAGTTTATCAAGCGGTGATAAATTATCACCGCTCAACGGCGCATGGATTAATGTTAATAAAATAATGTGTCCCCCTACATTATACACATATGTATACACACACACACACTATATATACATGTATATACACACACATGATATATATATACATATACACATTATATGTATATATGTATAAATATGTATACACATAAATATGACAGGGGGACATGCTTACAGTGTTGGGGGGTCTGAACGAGGCATAAGGAAGTTAAAAAACTTCCTCCTTCCCCCTCAGATCCCCCCCAGATTTCCTCTTCACTCCCCGATTCACCACCTCTGAGCTGGTGAACCTGGGAGTGTGAATTCTGACTCAGATCGCCAGTGAAGCGGTGAGATCACCGCTTCATAAACTGGCCGTTACTGTGTCATTCAATGAGGATTCTCCGTGTGTAGAGATAATCGGCGGGAGAACAAGTTCAAACATGTTCTCCCCCGATTATCACTGTTTCATAAACTGTTCATGGACTGTGATCAGTGGTGATCCTCGGGATCACCACTGATCACTGCTTCATAAACGGACACCACAATCCTCTGTGTTTCATAATGATAGGTGTCCCTGTGTGTGTGCTTTATAAAAAAAAAAAATGCTGTTCTATACATTTTTTCAGAGCGCCGCTCAGCGCTCACATGACCGGCCACCTCTCTCCTCCTCCTGGCTGATCTCATCTGACCACCTTAAATGCACCTTAAAGATTCTGAGGCCACATGGAAAAGGTGTTATGAGATTAAAATGTAATGATTAGGAGTTAATATTAAGGTTAGGGGTCAATATTAGGCTTAGGGATCAATATTAGGGTTAGGGGTTAATATTAGGGTTAGGAGTTAATATTAGAATTAGGGGTTAATATTAGGGTTAGGGGTCAGTATTAGGGTAGGGGTCAGTATTAGGGTCAGGGGTCAATATTAGGGTTAGGGGGTAATATTAGGGGTTAATATTAGGGTTAGGAGTTAATATTAGAATTAGGGGTTAATATTAGTTAGGGTTTAGAGTTAGGATTAGGGGTTAATATTAGGGTTAGGGATTAATATTGGGGTTAGGAGTTAATATTAGGGTTAGGGGTTAGGATTAGGATTAGGGGTCAGTATTAGGGTTAGGGGTCAGTATTAGGGTTAGGGGTCAATATTATGGTTAGGGGTCAGTATTGGGGTTTAATATTAGGGTTAGGGGTCAATATTAGGGTTAGGGGTTAGGATTAGGGGTTAATATTAGGGTTAGGGGTTAATGTTAGGGTTTAGAGTTAGGACTAGGGGTTAATATAAGGGTTAGGGATTAATATTGGGGTTAGGGGTTAATATTAGGGTTACGATTATGAGTTAATATTAGGGTTTAAAGTCAATATTAGGGTTAGGGGTCAGTATTAGAACTAGGGGGTAATATTAGGGTTAGGGGTTAATATTAGGGTTAGAGGTCAGTATTAGGATTAAGGGTTAATGTTAGTGTATAGGGTTTGGATTAGGGGTTAATATTAGAGTTAGGGGTTAGGATAAGGGTTAGGGGTTAATATTAAGGCTAGGATTAGGGGTTAATATTAGGGTTATGGGTCAATAATAGGGTTGGGGGGTCAGTATTAGGGTTAATTTTAGGGTTAGGATTAGGGGTAGTATTAGGGTTAGGAGTTAATATTAGGGTTAAAGCGGGGTTCCACCAAAAAATGGAACTTCCGCTTTAAGGGAGGTGACCCCCTGACATGCCACATTTGGCATGTAATTTTTTTGGGGGGGGGGGGGGACCCTCTTTTTAGAGGGTCCCAGCTCCCACTTCCTCCCGGCGCGATCACCTCTCCCCTCTCCCTCTCGGCAATCATCTGGGACACATCACAGGTCCCAGATGATTGCCTGGCCAGTCACGGCGTGCCGCTCGGCTCATGCCTGCGCAGTGGGTGCCCGGCTGTAAAGCCACAGCCTGGCACCCACAGTGAGAATGCCGGCGCCGCAGAGAGGAGGGGAGATGAGCGGGGCTTCGATCCTCCGGCATCGCTGGACCCTGGGACAGGTAAGTGTCCGATTATTAAAAGTCAGCAGCTGCAGTATTTGTAGCTGCTGAGTTTTAATTTTTTTTTAAGCAGAACTCTGCTTTAAGGGATAGGATTAGGGGTTAATATTATGGTTAGGAGTCAATATTAGGGTTAGAGGTTAATACTAGGGCTATGATTATGGTTAAGGGCCAATATTAGGGGTTAATATTAGAATTAGGGTTTGGGGTTAATATCAAGGTTTTCCTTTTTTTTTTGTTAATTTATTATTTTTTTAATGTATTTTTAATAAATTATTGCATTTGAGCAGAAAAACACTGAAAAACACGTGACTAAAACGCTCAAAAACGTCCAAATCAAGCATTTTCATACATTTATATGGAACAAAAAACGCTACAAAAACACCCTAATCTGCCCAATTTGAGCTACAAAAAAAAAGCCCCAGAACCTTTTTGAGCTTCAGGCTACGTGGAGTGGAGATGTGAACCAATAATTGATTTTTTTCTCCTCCAGCGTTTTTGGAGGTTGGAGCTTCAAGCTAGAAAATGCTGAGGTGTGAATGGGACCTGAGACAGGCACGGTTGTGCCCGGGCTGCGGCTCGTTGAGAGAAACATTTCATCATGAACCAAAAAATGTTCTAGCAAAAAATATAGATTTTTACTTGTAAACAACAAATGTCAGAGAAAGGCTTAGTCTTAACCACTTGCCACCCGCCATATAACAAACTGACAGCGGCATAGTGGTTTCGATACCCTGATCGGACGTCAGGATATTAAGCCGCTGCACACCCCTGGGGGAGCGAATCGCACCGATCGTTGTTGCGGTGTGTCAGTCTGACACACTGCAACTCCGATCTCGGTAAAGAGACTGACGGAGACTCTATACCACGTGATCAACCGTGTCCAATCACGGCTGATCACGATGTAAACAGGAAGAGCCGGTGATCGGCTTTTCCTCACTCGTGTCTGTCAGGCCAAAGGTGGTCCAACCCGTTACTAGCAAGGTGTACCTAATAAAGGGGGTCCGACCCGCTACCAGCAAGGTGTACCTAATAAAGGGGGTCCAACCCATTACTAGCAAGGTGGACCCAATAAAGGGGGTCCAACCCGCTACTAGCAAGGTGGACCTAATAAAGGGGGTCCAACCTGCTACTAGCAAAGTGGATCTAATAAAGGGGGTCCAACCCACTACTAGCAAGGTGTACCTAATAAAGGGGTCCAACCTGCTACTAGCAAAGTGGACCTAATAAAGGGGGTCCAACCCGTTAGTAGCAAGGTGGACCTAATAAAGAGAGTCCAACCCGGTACTAGCAAGGTGGACCTAATAACGGGGGTCCAATCTGCTACTAGCAAAGTGGACCTAATAAAGGGGGGGTCCAACCCACTACTAGCAAGGTGTACCTAATAAAGGATGTCCAACCCGGTACTAGCAAGGTGTACCTAATAAATGGGGTCCAACCCCCTATCGATTATCAGCCCAGCCCCCCTGAGGATGCCCACACTGGACCACCAGGGATGCCACTAGGACCACCAGGGATGTCACCACCAGGTATGCCACCCTAGACCACCAGGGATGCCAATCAGTGCCCACAATGGATGCCAATCAGTGCCCACAATGAATGCCAAACAGTGCCCACAATGGGCATTACTGATTATCAGACATTATTTTTTGGCACTGATTAGCATCCATCAGTACCATACGTTACAGTACATCAGTGCCACCTATCAGTGCCCATCCATGCCGCCTATTAGTGCCCATCCGTGCTGCCTATCTGTGCCGCCTATCCGTACCCATCCGTGCTGCATATTAGTGCCACCTATCAGTGCCTATTAGTGCCGCCTATCAGTGCCGCATATTAGTGCCCATCAATGCCACCTCATCAGTGCCACCTCATTGGTGCCCATCAGTGCAGCCTTATCAGTGCCAGTCAGTGAAGGAAAAAACTTATTCACAAAGTTTTGTAACTGAAACAAAAAAAAAACTTTTTTTTTTTCAAAATTTTCTGTCTTTTTTTTATTTGTTTAGCGGAAAATTAAAAACCCAGAAATGATCAAATACCACCAAAAGAAATCTCTATTTGTGGGAACAAAATGATAAAAATGTGGTTTTGATGACAGCCCAATTGTCATTCAAAGTGCGACAGCGCTGAAAGCTGAAAATTGGTCTGGGCAGGAAGGTGTATAAGTGCCCGGTATTGAAGGGATTAAATAATATGATCTTGGCATCCATTGATACACTTTATTATAACAAGCTGTAATGATTTCACATTGAATGAGGGCAGTCAGTGAGGTTCCCTCACACCTCATTCTCCTCACAGAGCTGTACTGCACACTTCCCGCCAATAGCAGGCGCGCGCACCCAGTACCCTGTGAAGGTCACGTCGCCCTCGTCCCAATACGTGCGCTACGTGCACTAGCGGTGAGGGGGGCGTGAGGGGGGGCGAACAGGCCAGGGACGCAGTGCGCGAAGCTCGGGCGGCCATATTTGAAAAGGTCATCATTTCAAACTTCAGTTTATTAACACCGGAGTTTCTTTTTTTCCTAACACGCAAAGATACAGTAATTCAGTAGATTTAACCCATTGCTAGGTTATCGTACAGCCTATTACAGCTTGCGCTAAAAAAAAAAAGGAATGTCGAAGCGATGCGCGCATGCGCAGTGACCCAGTGGGAGGGCTGCCTGACATGTCCTTTCCACGCCCGCTCCCTCTGGTTCGCTCAGGCGCACGTGCGCAGCTCGCTGTCCCGTATCCACCCACACGCTGCACGGGAGGGGCCTTGACGTGACGCGACGTCCACGCCCACTCCTCTGGGTTCTGTCGGCGCATGCGCGGGTCCTGCCGTCTTCTGCAGTGTGACATCCCCGGCCAGGAAGAGAAGAAGAGATGGCAGCCTATAAGATCGTCCTGATCCGCCATGGGGAGAGCACCTGGAACCAGGAGAACCGCTTCTGTGGCTGGTTCGATGCCGACCTCAGCGAGACCGGGTGCAGGAGGCCCAGAGGGGGGGCCAGGCCCTGAGAGGTGAGGGGGGGGTCCTCATTGTGTGTCACCATAGAAATATATATATATATATATATATATATATATATATATATATATAGTCATTACAATACATTGTATGTATATGGGAGAACCAACAACATATATATATATTCTCTTATTTTTAATTTGAAGGGTGTTTTTTTTTTATTTATAAAGCAAAAAATATAGAGAAGAATATAAAAAAATTAGTATAGTATAAAAAAAAATATATATTTAATTTTTTATACTATATTTTTTTTTATATTCTTCTCTGTATTTTTTATATTTATATGGAGTTTTTATATAAAATATATATTTCTCACACACAAATTATTGTATAATAATATAAAAGAAATGTAGAATAAAATTTATATTTTACATATACTTAATTATACTATACTATTTTTATAATGTAAATATATATAATTATTAATAATATTAAACAATAATATAAAAAAGCGAAAAATGCTAATTTAAAAAAATATATATATTACACTATATATATATATATATATATATATATATATATATATATATATACACACACACACATTTGAAGAAAAATGTATTTATATATTTTTTTTTTCTGCTTCAAATGTGTGTGTGTGTGTGTGTGTATATGTGTAAAATATATATATTATATATACAAAAAAAAAAACACATTATATTTTATTATATATATATATATATATATATATATATATATATATATATATATATATATATATATATATATATATATATAATAAAATATAATGTGTTTTTTTTTTTTGTGTATATATATATATATATTTTACACATATATACACACACACACACACACACACACACACACACACACATTTGAAGCAGAAAAAAAAAATATATAAATACATTTTTCTTCAAATGTGTGTGTGTGTGTATATATATATATATATATATATATAATGTGTTTTTTTTTTTTTTTTTTTTTTTGTGTGTTTTTTTTTTTTAGATTCTTCGCTTTTTATATTATTATTTATTTTTATATATATATATATATATATATATATCTCTTTTTTTTTTTTAATTGTATGTATTGTCTCTGTTCCTGTACATGGTGTATGTATGACGGGTGCAGGCGGGGGTGGGGTGTGTGGTGATGTAGTCATGGCAGCCCTGCTCTCCAATGTCCTGTAAAGCCAACAAACCCTTAAAGGGGACCTATAAAACACTTTTATTTCCTCTACAATCTCCCCCCACCCCCCCTCAATAAAATACAAAACCCTTTTTTTTTTTTTTTTTTTTCTCTCGCCTTTTTCAGTTTGTTACGCTTCTCCCCACCCCGCCTCCATCCTTCCCCAGGTGAGGGTGAGGGGCTCCGCTGGTGAGGTCTCCTGGGATTTGCATATTCCATACCCCTGGAGGGATCTGGCCGAGGAGGGGGGGGGTGGGGTGGTCCTGGTGATTCTTCATTATGGGGCTGGCTGCCTGCTTCTGAGTGGGACAGCCAGTTACCGATGGCATCAGAAATGAAGAGCGATCTGAGTTTGGATCACTCTTCGGAGAGCATTTGACAGGCCTCCTCACTACCCGTTTAACCCCCTAAATGCTGGTCTATAGATGCTCTGGTCGTGGTCGTCAGGGGGGTTGTTGCAGCATTGTGTAGGTCCTGCATGTGTTGTACACCCCCAGCTGCAGCTGAAGGGGGGGGGGAGGTGGGGAGTGGTTAAAAAAAAAAAAAAAAGTAGTTTTGTCCCCGGAGTGATATCTGGTTGTGGTCGGTGCGGGGACATCGGTTGCACATCATCCACATTGTGAATCTCCTGAGATGTTGAATCTATATTCAGTTCCAGGAAATAATGTTGCGGCGGCGGGGGGGGGGAGGGGGGGTAATTGGCTTTCCTTGGCTCAGTTGAAGGTCGTTTTGTCATTTTAATTCATCAGCCCATCCCCCCCCCCCCCCTTCTGAAAATTGCATCGTGAGACGGTTCTCTTATTTCTTCCCCCTCCCCCGGTGTCTGTAGTAATCCCGGAAAGGAATGAGTCATTTCCAGGTCTTCTCACTGCAGAATTTCCACCGACCTTCTTCTAGATTCAGAATGAATCACCGAGCAGCGAGCGCGCGTCCGGAGCGCCAACGTGTGATCCGACTGCTGTACCTAGAGCATGGAAATACGGGACCCCGGGGCCCAGGAATACAAGAGACATACCACTTCCAGAAATAACGGTGGTCATACCTGGGGGCTCCCCCCAGAAATAATTATGGCCATACCTGGGCCACCTCCAGAAATAACGATGGTCATACTTGGCCGCCCCCTCCAGAAGTAATGATGGTCATACCCGGGCCACCTGATATTTCTGGGTCCTGAAAATTCCGACTCGCATACCTAGACCGTAGAAATGCCGCACATAGGCCCTATAAATATTGTCTGCCTTAACTCGGCCCCAGAAATGCGAGCTGGCTTACCTAGACCCCGGAAATACTAGCTGCCTAACCTGGACCCCAGGAAATACCAGCTGGCCCATCTTGGCCCCTGAAATACTGACGGCCATACCTAGTTCCCAAAAATAACCAGTTCATGTACCTAGGACTGAAAAATACTGACTGCCATACCTAGAGCACAGAAATACCGACTGCCATACTTAAACCCTAGAAGTGCCGTAGCTAGTTTCGAGAGGTGCCAAGCGCCATGGCTAGTTTCGAGAGGTGCCAAGCGCCATAGCTAGATTCGAGAGGTGCCAAGCGCCATAGCTAGATTCGAGAGGTGCCAAGCGCCATAGCTAGATTTGAGAGGTGCCAAGCGCCATAGCTAGGTTCGAGAGGTTGCCAAGCGCCATAGCTAGGTTCGAGAGGTGCCAAGCGCCATAGCTAGGTTCGAGAGGTGCCAAGCGCCATAGCTAGGTTCGAGAGGTGCCAAGCGCCATAGCTAGGTTCGAGAGGTGCCAAGCGCCATAGCTAGGTTCGAGAGGTGCCAAGCGCCATAGCTAGGTTCGAGAGGTGCCAAGCGCCATAGCTAGGTTCGAGAGGTGCCAAGCGCCATAGCTAGGTTCGAGAGGTGCCAAGCGCCATAGCTAGGTTCGAGAGGTGCCAAGCGCCATAGCTAGGTTCGGAGAGGTGCCATAGCTAGATTCGAGAAGTGCCATAGCTAGATTCGAGAGGTGCCATAGCTAGATTCGAGAAATGCCAAGTGCCATAGCTAGATTCGAAAAATGCCAAGCGCCATAGCTAGATTCGAGAAGCGCCATAGCTAGACCAAGAAATGCCATCTGCCGAACGTAGAACCTGGAAATACCAACTGCTATACCTAGACCCTGGAAATGCCATACCTAGCACTCAAAAATACCATCTCCCATACCTAGACTCCAGAAATGCCGACTGCCATAATTCGAGGACTGAAATGCTGTACCTAAAACCTTTAGAAACACCAACTGGCCCAATCTGGACCCTGGAAATGCGATACACAGGCCAAGGAAATGCCTCCTGATAGATGTTGGCGGCCCTGGATGGGACATTTGCCATCCGGTGATTTTTGTAGTGTTCTACTTGTCGTGACTGATAAGAACCATCTTCCAGTAGAAGCTCCTAAAATAACACAGCTGAGTGCTTGTAGATTCCTGATCTATAATGAGAATGGAAAGTGCAATCTCCACTCTTGGGGGGAGGGGGGAGGGGAGGGACAGTGGGGATGGTGACCTTTTGTCTTGTTTTTGTGGCTGTTTTTGAGCCTTTGCCCTACAAATATAGTCAGAACACCTTCCAGGGATGAATGCCGGGTGACCTGAAATGTAGGACAGAGCGTCCCGTAATTGTGGCTTTGCTGATGGCAGAATGGGATTTTGGCCCTTTGCACCACTTGCAGACAATCACTGACTTCTGAACAGTTTCTATGTGTCACCCTTTTTTTTCCCAAGGCCGGGCCATAGACGGGTGTGGATTTCTGGAAAGAAATCCACCCCCCCCCCCCATCAGCACAATTGGTGTTGATGAGGGAATACCTCCTGCCGAGCCATTGTGTTCTCCCGGCGGGGGGGGGGGGGGTTGCGGGCAAGTCATCCCGGCCAGCAGAAGATAGTGATTATTGCTAATGGCTGATCTATCAGTCAACTTAAGCCTGCCCATATGTGGTTCAAATCTCGAACCATGTATGGCCACCTTAACAACCCCTCCCGATGGGGCCCCCACCAAAACTTCCCCTCTTCTGCTGGGGAGGAGCAGCTGTGCCCCCTACATAGAAGAACTTGCCCAGCTGGTGGCCCCTGGGGATGAAGTTGAGAACTATTGCTGAGGACTTGCTCATTGTTCAGCTTCTTCTTTTGTGTAACATAGGAAGTGATGGGTGTCGCAACCAATTGGGTTACAAAACGTGTACTGTGTCTTTTTGTTTTCATTCTGCACAAATAAATTCTTAGGCTGCATCATTCACATCTAAGCATTTCAGAAACGCGCATTTCCGGAAACTCGCTAAAAATGCGGCAAAACCGCGATGTGTGCTTGCAGTGCCATTACTTGCTAGTGACGCCCCCAAAACACAGGGAGCAGTTAAAACACACATTGCAAAATTCGGTTGGCTCTGTGCCAAAAATAAAGGTACGTGAGTTACTTTGGTGCATTGTTGCATGCAGGCAGTCCATTCTAGTAAATAGGCTGCTCCTAGCTGTCGCATGATAAATGCACCAAAAAACGCAGCTGTTTCCTGCATCCCCCCCATGCAGGCAGTCCCATTCATGTCAAGTAGGACGTAACACCCGCTCCCAATTTGACAGCTGTGCAGGCAGAGGTGCAAGGCCCTAAATGCAGACAGTATGCGCCTGGGGCCGTGCACCCGCATGGATGTCCAATTGGGAGCAGCTGCTGTGTCCATGCAGCTACTGCATCTCAATTGACATCAATGGGGATGCATGGAACATTTGTCCATCCCTGTTGTAGACAAACACGGCCCTCCGTGTATGTACGTAAACGAGGCATAAACCACTTGCAGACTGGGCTATAGCCGAAAGACTGCCAGAACCCCGCCTCCCGCGCACCCCCTGGAGCGAGCATCGGGCCGCAATCTGTGACCGCTGCGTCCTGTTGGCGCAGTTGATCACAGATCGGGGCCCAATCACAGCTGATCACATGTAAACAGACTTGTCGGTTATCGGCAGTCCTTTCCTCAGGCGCTTTCTCTGTGTAAGGATAGGAAAGTCTGATAACCAGCAAGCCTGTCAGTACATCGTTTACACTGATAATCAGGGCACTTATCAGTGCAGCCCATCGGTCCGGCCTCATTGGGCGCCCATCGGTCCGGCCTCATTGTTACACTGATTAATCATGGCACTTATCAGTGGCGCCCATGGGTCTGTCCTCATTGGCGCCCATGGGTCTGTCCTCATTGGCGCCCATGGGTCTGTCCTCATTGGCGCCCATGGGTCTGTCCTCATTGGCGCCCATGGGTCTGTCCTCATTGGCGCCCATGGGTCTGTCCTCATTGGCGCCCATGGGTCTGTCCTCATTGGCGCCCATGGGTCTGTCTTCATTGGCGCCCATCGGCCTGTCTTCTTTGGCGCCCATCGGCCTGTCTTCTTTGGCGCCCATTGGCCTGTCATTGGTTCGGCCTCATCAGTGCATGTTAGTGAAGAAAAATTACTTATTTGTAAAAAAATTTTTAACAGAAACTAAGAATTTTTTTTTTTTTTTGGGGCCCCCCCCCCCTTTTTTTTTTTTTTTGTTTAGCGAAAAATAAACCCCAGCAGTTATTAAATACCACCAGAAGAAAGCTGTGTGTGAAAAAAAAAAATGAAAATGTCATACGAGTACAGTGTTACATGACCGCGCAATTGTCTTTTAAAATGTGAGGGCGCTGAAAGGTGAAAATTGTCCTGGGCAGGAAGGGGGGGTGGCAGTGCCCGGTATCGAATCAGTTAACCTCGGCAGCTGGGCTGTAATGGTTTTGCTCATTGCATTGCACTTAACATTCCAGTGGAGGAAAGCGAGAGAAGAAGAATGTGACCTCCATGTTGTGGGCTGGGTGGTCCCATGATCCCCAAGGGTCTATAAGAAGTTGTCATTCTCTTTGTGCAGCGCCGGGGTCCTGGGTTCAGAGTCGGGGGGGGTACTTTGGAGTTTGCATGCTCCCCCTAATAAATTGTAAGGATTTCCCACAATTGCACCCGATTGGTCAATCTTATTCTACCCTAGCAAGCAACCTCGGCACTCCAGTTTTTGTGGAACTACGAGTCCCGTGGGGCATAGAAAGACTTCCACAGGCATGACGCCAAGTGGAGGTGCCAAGCATGCCCCCCACCCCCCGGTGTAGATGGACATTTCCCCTTCTTTATGTCCCAGCTCACGGTTTTCGTTTTTTTTTCTTCCCTGCAGATGCCGGCTACCCAATTTGACATCTGCTACACCGTCTGTCCTGAAGAGGGGCGATCCGCACCTTATGGCTGGCCATGGACGCCACTGACCAGATGTGGACCCGGTCGTCAGGACCTGGAGGCTGAACGAGAGGCACTACGGCGGGCTGACCGGCCTGAACAAGGCTGAGACGGCCGCTAAACACGGAGAGGCGCAGGTGAAGATCTGGAGGCGATCCTTCGACACCCCTCCCCCGACCATGGACCCGATCACGATTATTACACCACCATCACCAAGGTGAGTCCTTCACAGGAGATGAGGGGGGGGGGGGGGGCTCAATGCTGCAGAGTTATTTTGGAATTCTTATTATCAAGTGAAGGGCAAAGAAAGGCCAATCAATGCGGCTGCTTATTTATAGCCATTTAGCTTCTATACTGGGTGCTTGATTGGTTACAAGTCAATAGGCGCGTCCAACGTCCCGCACACTCCTCTGTGTCTGAGCACTGCAAGGAAATACACCGGAATTTAAAGTGGTTGCAAAAACCCTCCATATACCCAGTGAAGGGACCGGCCACAGAGATGAAAGTGTATCAACCACTCGACCTCCGGAAGATTCAGCAGTCTGGAAGGTCGGATTGTTTTCCCTGCTGTTGATGGTTCCGGTAAGTGGGGAAACGACTGGGGGGAAACGACTGGGGGGGTCACCTCTCCCGCCGCCCATAAAAGTGATCCCGTGGCGAACCCGCCGCCGGGGACCATTTTTATCTGAAAGAGGATCGCCAGCCGTGTAAAAAACAAAATTCTATAATATACGGTTAAAATTCATTTATTATACTATATTATTTTTATAATTGTTACTTTTTGCAATAATATAAATATTATAATTATACACGCACATACATACAACTCTACTATTAAAAGAAATTTTTTTTAAAAAAGTGTGTGTTGTGAATATATATATATATTGCAAAAAGTAACAATTATATTATAAAATTAATATAGTATAATAAACTTAAATTAATTTTGTATTATATAATTTGTGTGATAGAGAGATCGAGATCTACATACACACACACACAAAACTCTATTATGAAAAGATATATAGTAAAGTATAATTTTTTTTTGGCAAAAAGTAACAATTATACCTTAATATATATTTTTTTTCATAATAGAGGTGTGTGTGTGTGTGTGTGTGTGTGTGTGTATCTCTCGATCTCCTCTCTCGATATCTCTGTCTGTCTCTCTCTCTGTCGGTCTCTCTCTCTCTCTCTCTCTCTCTCTGTCGGTCTCTCTCTGTCGGTCTCTCTCTCTCTCTCTCTCTCTCTCTCTCTCTCTCTCTCGATGTCTCTCTCTTCTCTCTCGATGTCTCTCTCTCTTCTCTCTCGATGTCTCTCTCTCTCGATGTCTCTCTTTCTCGATGTCTCTCTCTCTCTCTCTCTCGATGTCTCTCTCTCTCTCTCTCTCGATGTCTCTCTCTCTCTCTCTCTCTCGATGTCTCTCTCTCTCTCTCTCTCTCTCTCTCGATGTCTCTCTCTCTCTCTCTCTCGATGTCTCTCTCTCTCTCTCTCGATGTCTCTCTCTCTCTCGATGTCTCTCTCTCTCTCTCTCTCTCTCTCTCTCTTCTCTCTCTCTCTCTCTCTCTCTTCTCTCTCTCTCTCTCTCTCGATGTCTCTCTCTCTGTCTCTCTCTGTCTCTCTCTGTCTCTCTCTGTCTCTCTCTGTTTCTCTCTCTCGATGTCTCTCTGTTTCTCTCTCTCGATGTGTCTCTCTGTTTCTCTCTCTCTGTCTCTGTCTCTGTCTCTCTCTCTCTCTGTCTCTGTCTCTCTGTCTCTCTCTCTCTCTCTGTCTCTCTCTCTGTCTCTCTCTCTGTCTCTCTCTCTGTCTCTCTCTGTGTCTCTCTCTGTCTCTCTCTCTGTGTCTCTCTCTGTTCTCTCTGTCTCTCTCTCTGTCTCTGTCTCTGTCTCTCTCTCTGTCTCTCTCTCTGTCTCTCTCTCTCTCTCTCTGTCTCTCTCTCTGTCTCTCTCTCTGTCTCTCTGTCTCTCTCTCTGTCTCTCTCTCTGTCTCTCTCTCTGTCTCTCTCTCTGTCTCTCTCTCTGTCTCTCTCTCTCTCTTTCTGTCTCTCTTTCTGTCTCTCTCTCTCTCTTTCTGTCTCTCTTTCTGTCTCTCTCTCTCTCTCTCTCTCCTCTCTCTCTCTCTCTCTCTCTCTCTCTCTCTCTCTCTCTTCTCTCTCTCGATCTCTCTCTTTCTCTCTCGATCTCTCTCGATCTCTCTCGATCTCTCTCGATCTCTCTCTCTCTCTCTCTCTCTCTCTCTCGATATCTATATATTCAGTCCCAGAGGTGGTTGAATGTGCGCTGGTTGTACTTTCTTGTCAGAAGTGGCCATTTCTTCTTGTGCACCTATAATGATAATAAACCTAAAATGCATGATATCGAATTACTGCGGTCCGGCGACTCTCCAGATTCATCGCATGATCTGCATGCGCTCGGAAAGTTTTTTTTATTTTCTCCTCTGAAAGATATCCTGTTGTATTATTGGTTGTTAATATATTATTAAAGGAATCTTTTATAAATATTTTATCTGCTTTTTAAAAAGTCCCGTGCTCACTTTTATACTTCTGCGGTGTTGACTATGGTTTTTTTTTTTTTTTCTTTTCTTTTCTGTCCAGGATCGCCGTTACAGCGACCTGACAGAGGACCAGCTCCCCAGCTGTGAAAGCCTGAAGGACACCATTGCCCGAGCCCTGCCGTTCTGGAATGATGAAATTGTTCCAAAGATCAAAGAAGGGAAGAGGGTCCTCATCGTCGCCCATGGCAACAGCCTTAGAGGGATCGTTAAGCACCTGGAAAGTAAGTACCGAAAAAAAAAAAATTTAATAAAAAAAACAAACCCTACCGGGGTTGTAATGGGAGGAGCTGTGTGACGACAAGTCAGGCTTTATACGGCCGATCGAGGGGACGCCTGTCTGCGAAGCGTCTTTTAGTGAAGATCAAAGAGGGAGATGAGCTTTCGGTTGTTTTAAACAAATCCGCAAAATTGCTTCGCTCAGGGATTTCCCAAGCATCTCAAAGTCAGAAATTTGGCTGACTAAGACCTCCGGAGAGGATGTTTGTGTAACGCTTATTCGCCTCTCTGCTCCTATATAAACCATAGAGTATATTTCACATATGGAAGGGATAAGCTTCTGAAATCTGTAACTACTGACATGAGTCCCAACCCCCCCCCAGTTTTTTTTTTACATCTTAACCTGTACCCCAGGGGTCTCACTTCCCCTGCTGCAGTGGTGGAATCCTTTTGCAGCAGCTGCAGTCTCTATTAAGTCCCCTCTCACACGAAGGGTTTGATCAGGTCCACCTGTCAGTTTTATCGAATGGTCCCCCCCCCCCCATGGACTGGTGGGTGTAAATGGACTTGTGTCTGTTTGCACCCACCTGCCTCTGGTCCACTAAAAAAAAATAAAAAAAATTGTCCCTCTTCATCTAGCCCATCCAGTCTCCAAAACCTAAACAAAGGGGCAGTACTTTTCTTTGGGCTTTAGGGGGGCCGGAGTGTGGTATGGGAGTAGAAAATGTCCTGTCAATTGAGGGGGGGGGTGTAAACCATGCCCCATTATTAGTGGAAGGAATAGTGTCCAATCATTTGTGTCAGTGGGAGGAATAGTGCCCCATCATTGGTATCACTGGGAGGAATAGCGCCCCATCATTGGTGTCAGTGGGAGGAATAGCACCCCATCATTGGTGTCAGTGGGAGGAATAGCGCCCCATCATTGGTGTCAGTGGGAGGAATAGCGCCCCATCATTGGTGTCAGTGGGAGGATCAGCGCCCCATCATTGGTGTCAGTGGGAGGATCAGCGCCCCATCATTGGTGTCAGTGGGAGGATCAGCGCCCCATCATTGGTGTCAGTGGGAGGAATAGCGCCCCATCATTGGTGTCAGTGGGAGGAATAGCGCCCCATCATTGGTGTCAGTGGGAGGAATAGTGCCCCATCATTGGTGTCAGTGGGAGGAATAGCGCCCCATCATTGGTGTCAGTGGGAGGAATAGCGCCCCATCATTGGTGTCAGTGGGAGGAATAGCGCCCCATCATTGGTGTCAGTGGGAGGAATAGCGCCCCATCATTGGTGTCTGTGGGGGGAATAGCGCCCCATCATTGGTGTCAGTGGGAGGAATAGTGCCCCATCATTGGTGTCAGTGGGAGGAATAGTGCCCCATCATTGGTGTCAGTGGGAGGAATAGTGTCCCATCATTGGTGTCAGTGGGAGGAATAGTGTCCCATCATTGGTGTCAGTGGGAGGAATAGTGTCCCATCATTGGTGTCAGTATATATATTATAAGTTTTTTTTATATTGATTGTTAATAAATAAGCATCCTTCTGTGTGCTTCCCCTGCAGATATGTCCGAAGAACAGATCATGGAGCTGAACCTTCCCACCGGGATCCCCATCGTGTACGAGCTCGACAAGAACCTGAAGCCCATCAAGCCAATGCAGTTTTTGGGAGATGAGGAGACCGTGCGTAAAGCCATGGAGGCCGTAGCGGCCCAAGGAAAAGCCAAGTAAAGGGTTTCTTCCCCCCCGAAAACCATCGGCTTCCATCCCTTAGTTTACTTCTCATCCGGGGATTCTGAAATGCAACTCTACCGGAAACCTTGCACCTAGGCAGCCGCCCATTCACTTGTTCTCTTTAAACATCTCCCATAATGCATCTCTTCACTGCGTTCCGTTCACCCTGTTGTGTGTTTTTCTTTCTTTTTTTTTTTTTTTCTTTTTTTTTTAAATAGGACTAGCTAGAACACGTATCGTAATCAAGGATGTGAAACGCGTCGGTTATTGACACATGGCAGCAAATCCTGATCGATCGGTTATAACTGTGTTCAGATTCAGGTTGCTTAAAGGGTAGTAATGAAGTGCAAAGTGCAGTCACCCATAGCAACCTACCGGGAATCTTATTGGTGGTTTTTGGTTGTTGCGCTGTGCTCCTTGCTATTTGCGCAGTCTCTGTAAACGGATGCCCGCGTGTCTCTGTAAACGGATGCCCGCGTGTCTGTGTAAACGGATGCCCGCGTGTCTGTGTAAACGGATGCCCGCGTGTCTGTGTAAACGGATGCCCGCGTGTCTGTGTAAACGGATGCCCGCGTGTCTGTGTAAACGGAGCCTACGTGTCTCTGTAAACGAAGCCCGCGTGTCTCTGTAAACGAAGCCCGCATGTCTCTGTAAACGGATGCCCACGTGTCTCTGTAAACGAAGCCCACGTGTCTCTGTAAACGAAGCCCGCGTGTCTCTGTAAACCGAAGCCCGCATGTCTCTGTAAACGAAGCCCGCATGTCTCTGTAAACGAAGCCCACGTGTCTCTGTAAACGAAGCCCACGTGTCTCTGTAAACGAAGCCCGCGTGTCTCTGTAAACGAAGCCCGCATGTCTCTGTGTAAACGGATGCCCACGTGTCTGTGTAAACGGATGCCCACGTGTGTGACCAAACCTTTTTATACATTTCACCGTTTTTTGTTTACACTTCTTTCTTTTACCCAATCACATACTGTAGACTTTGTTGGCTGTTTTTTTTTCTTTTTACACGGACCAATCACGTTATTCATCATGCACTGAAATGACACCCATGCAAGTGTCTGCCTGCTGCAGCGTATTGTACGGATCGTCTCCGAGGTCCAGTTTTGTTAAAGTTCTCATAACAGGCGCCATTTTTTTTTTTTTTTTTCCTGATATCTGTATTTATTCTGGCTTTGCCCTTCTGGCTCCTCATTTTCCCGCTGAGCATCCAAACACTGGTAGATGTTCAGAAGCTGGAGGGGCCACAGGGAGCCTTGGTGCAGTCCTTCTATTCTAGCAGGGTCCAGCTCCGCGTGGGTGTCGCTCTAGTATGTCGCTGGGGACGGTTAGTACACAAGCTAATGCCAGTAGGTGGGTTATCAATGTACGAGGTGAGCCGAGGACCAGCTTTCCTGTTCTAAACACTGAGACATTCCAGAGAGATCGGGGTCCCCGGGGGGGGGGGGGGGGCACTTCATGTCACACTGTAGCCATTTCCACCTGGCCTGTATTTCAGTTTCCCACAATTCCCTCCTGGTCACCTTTTTTTTAATACCGCAGGACATGACCGTACTGATCGTGTGTAACGTGCATGGAGATCCTCGCCGCGTTTCGTCTCTGCTGCTAGATAGAGGTTTAGGAGCTTTGCCTGTAAAGTGCGCCCCCCCCTATTCCAGCACTCGTTTTATGACGGTTGTTTGTCCCTTTATAGAGATGTCCGTTTTTATTTAAGATCCATTTCAATAAAGGAGTGATGTGCAATGATATCAATCTCTGTGTGTCTCTTTTATTAAGCCGCTGTATTTATGTATGTATGTATTTGATATTAAATTACAAGAAAAGTTCAAAGTGTTACTAAACCCACAACAGTAAAATTGGTGTGTATATGCAGTAAAGCATTGCTTGTTATACTCACTGTGGATCCTAAGGGGTTAATGCTCTGCATTGTGTAAAAAGCCTGTTTTATCCTGTTTTGATCCTCCCCTTCCACTGTCCCCAATCCACCTCCTGATAGTAGTAGAGCCTTAGGGGCACTCTACACATGCTCAGTTTGGTGTGTATTGCTAGAGAGTTTTTTTTTTTTTTTATTTGGGAATAGTGCATGTGATCAGCACTGTCCAGACAGAGGATCAGGGGGTCCTGCAGCCTCATAGGACAGTCAGAGTGGAATGAAAACTCCTCCTACAAGCTTTAACCAGACACTGATAGAAGTCACAAGACTGCTATATACTGCTGACGAGAAAAGGTATTTACTAAAATAATTGCATTTCCATGTTCTGTGGGAGACCAGATATAGTGACTGCAGGGTCCAACAAGTATTCATACCCCTTGAAATTTCCCACATTTTGTCATGTTACAACCAAAATCATAAATGTATTTTATTGGGATTTTATGTGATAGACCAACACAAAGTGGCTCATAATTGTGAAGTGGAAGGAAAATGATAAATGGTTTTCAGAATTGTTTACAAATAAATATGTGAAAAGTGGGGGGGGGGGGGGGGCATTTGTATGGCGCCCCCCGGAGTCAATACTTTGCAGAACCCCCTTCCTCTGCAATCACAGCTGCAAGTCTTTTTGGGGATGTCTCTACCAGCTTTGCACATCTAGAGAGGACATTTTTGTCCATTCTTCTTCTCAGAAAAATATCTCAAGCTCTGTCAGATTGGATGGAGAGCGTCTGTGATCAGCAATTTTCAAGTCTTGCCACAGATTCTCAATGTGATTTAGGTCTGGAATGTGACTAGGCCATTCTAACACATGAATATGCTTTGATCTAAACCATTCCATTGTAGCTCTGGCTGTATGTTTCGGGTCGTTGTCCTGCTGGAAGGTGAACCTCCGCCCCAGTCTCAAGTCTTTTTTGTAGACAGGTTTTCTTCTAAGATTGTCCTGTATTTGGCTCCATCCATCTTCCCATCAACTCTGACCAGCTTCCTGTCCCTGCTGAAGAAAAGCATCCCCACCACATGATGCTGCCACCACCATGTTTTACAGTGGGGATGGTGTGTTCAGGGTGATGTGCAGTGTTAGTTTTCCCCACACATAGCGTTTTACTTTTAGGCCATAAAGTTGAATTTTGGTCTCATCTGACCAGATCACCTTCTTCCCCATGTTTGCTGTGTCCTCCACATGGCTTCTCACAAACTACAAACAGGACTTCTTATGACTTTCTTTCACCAATGTCTTTCTTCTTGTCACTCTTCCATAAAGGGCAGATTTGTGGAGAACACGACTAATAGTTGTCCTGTGGACAGATTCTCCCACCTGAGCTGTGGATCTCTGCAGCTCCTCCAGAGTTACCATGGACCTCTTGGCTCTTCTCTGATGAATGCTCTCCTTGCCCGGCCGGTCAGTTTAGGTGGACGGCCATGTCTTGGTAGGTTTGCAGTTGTGCCATACTCTTTCCATTTTCCGATGATGGATTGAACAGAGCTCCGTGAGATGTTCAAAGCTTGGGATGTTTTTTTTATAACCTAACCCTGCTTTATACTCCACCACAACTTTATCCCTGACCTGTCTGGTGTGTTCCTTGGCCTTCATGATGCTGTTTGTTCACTAAGGTTCTCTAACAAACCTCTGAGGGCTTCACAGAACAGCTGTATTTATACTGAGATTAAATTACAGACAGGTGGACTCTACTAATTAGGTGACATCTGAAGCCGTCAATCAATAACCCCGCTATTGTTTTTTTTCAGCCGGCAGCAGAGAAAGGGGGTTCTACAAAGGATTGACTCCGGGGGGTGCCATACAAATGCCCCTCCCCCCCCACACTTTTCACATATTTATTTGTATCATTTATCATTTTCCTTCCACTTCACAATTATGTGACACTTTGTGTTGGTCTATCACATAAAATCCCAATAAAATACATTTACATTTTTGGTTGTAACATGACAAAATAGTGCAAAGCTAAATAAAAGTGCTATACCTAATAAAAAATGCTAATTTGATCGTGCAATATTGTGTCCTACATAAAAGTGCTATGTGCTTAGTCAAAAACCAAATGACTCCAATTATGTAAACTATAAATAGTTTCCCTTCAAATCTATCTATCTATCTATCTATCTATCTATCTATCTATCTATCTATCTATCTATCTATCTATCTATCTATCTATCTATCTATCTATCTATCTATCTATCTATCTATCTATCTATCTATCTATCTATCTATCTATCTGTCTATCTATCTATCTATCTATCGTGTTTACTTCTCTCTCCAAAGCTTTAAGTGTAGTTTCTCTGAGTGCTATGTACAGAGTTCCGGACTGCGCCATGTACACAGTACGGAGTACAGGGATGTGCTATATACAGAGTACAGGGGTGCGCCATGTACAGAGTGCGGAGCGTAGGGGGCGCGCCATGTACAGAGTGCGGAGCGTAGGGGGCGCGCCATGTACAGAGTGCGGAGCGTAGGGGGCGCGCCATGTACAGAGTGTGGAGTACAGGGATGTGCTATATACAGAGTACAGGGGTGCTCCATGTACAGAGTGCGGAGCGTAGGGGGTGCGCCATGTACTGAGTGCGGAGTACAGGGATGTGCTATATACAGAGTACAGGGGTGCTCCATGTACAGAGTGCGGAGCGTAGGGGGTGCGCCATGTACTGAGTGCGGAGTACAGGGATGTGCTATATACAGAGTACAGGGGTGCTCCATGTACAGAGTGCGGAGCGTAGGGGGTGCGCCATGTACTGAGTGCGGAGCGTAGGGGGCGCGCCATGTACAGAGTGTGGAGCGTGCCATATACAGAGTACAGGGGCGCGCCATATACAGAGTGTGGAGCACGGGGGCGTGCCATATACAGAGCACGGGGGTGCGCCATATACAGAGCGCGGAGCACGGGGCGCGCCATGTACAGAGCGCGGAGCACGGGGGCATGCCATATACAGAGCGCGGAGCACGGGGGCATGCCATATACAGAGCGCGGAGCACGGGGGCGCGCCATATACAGAGCACGGGGGCACGCCATATACAGAGCGCGGAGCACGGGGGCACGCCATATACAGAGTGCGGAGCGTGGGGGCGCACCATATACCGAGCGCGGAGCAGGGGGGCGCGCCATATACAGAGCGTGGAGCACGGGGGCACGCCATATACAGAGCGCGGAGCACGCCATATACAGAGCGTGGAGCGTGGGGGCGCGCCATATACCGAGCGCGGAGCAGGGGGGCGCGCCATATACAGAGCGCGGAGCACGCCATATACAGAGTGCGGAGCACGGGGGCACGCCATATACCGAGCGCAGGGTTTAGGGGTGCGCTATGCATAGTGTGCAGGAATCGGCTCTTTTTCGCATGCTGTTCACATCTCACAATTGACACACGTGGACTAGCAGTTCGGTGATTCCATCCACAGATCTGTGTGAATGGATGGTGCTACTGTGCACTGCAATTCAAACATATACAGCATGTGTCAAACACAAGGCCCGTGGGCCAAATCCGGCCCTCCAGGCCATTTCATGTGGCACCTCTCCTGCAGATGCGGCAACCTCCTCCTTGTTTCTGCCCCCCCCCCCCTTGTCTCAGCTGAGAGGGGGACAGAACTTGTGCACCAGATCAGGCGTTTCTCTGTGCAGTCACAGCACCCCCCCCCCCATCTCCACCTCCCCCCCCCCATCTCCACCTCCCCTGGTCTAAGCAGACTCCAGCCCTCCTCTGGTCCTCCTCCAGACCCTGCACTTTCTGCTTCCCAGCTCTGACCCCCCCCCCCCCCCCACAGCTTTTCTGCAGCAGCACAAAGTAAGGTGTGTACACTATAATGTAAGGGAGGGTAGGGGGCTCTCCGGCCCTTTGAGGGCGTCCATAATGCCGATGCGGATCGCAATGAGATTAAGTTTGATGCCCCTGATATACAGCATACTAAGGGAAGAAGAAGAACCCCATGATTGAAGTAAGGGGGGGGGGCTGAGGAGGGCCCCGGGTTAAACCCTTACACAATGTCAAATGGAATTAGCCTTTAACCACTTCCCATCCAGCGGCGTACCCGGTACGTCTCTGGACTTTGGGTGGTTGTAGCGGGATGATGATGAGCCGCTGCAGGCGTCGCCCCGGTACCGTTTTTTTTTTAGAGGCGGCGGTCGGCTCTCTTGTAAGAGGAATCAGAGCAGCTAACCCATCCCCACTGGGTTGCTATTACAAGCCGTGTAAATCTAAAGTGATAACCTTTAAGGCTTCTAAAGCGTCACCTATGAATAGTAAAATCTTTTGTCGGCGTTGCGCAAGCGTGCGCAAATTTAAAGTGCTACATGTTAGGTATCTGTTTACTCGGTGTAACTTCATCCTTTTATAATTTATTTAAAAAAAAGTGTATTATTTCCCAAAAAAATTGCGTTTGAAGAAAAACGCTGCGCTGATCACAGATTGGGGTAAAGGGCCAATCACAGTGGCCCTTTACCACGTGATCAGCTGTGTCCAATGACAGCTGATCACAGGATGTAAACGGAAGCCGGTTATCAGCTTTTCTTTCCTCATGCTGACAGCGAGAGGAGAAGAGAAGAGAGGAGAGGAGAAGAAATCCGATAACCAGTGTAGATGTCACCTTTAGTAGAAGCTGGTTATCAGGGGACTGATTATTAGTCCAGTCTCAACAGTGCCCATCAATGCCACCTATAAGTGCTGACTATCAGTGCCCATCAATGCCACCTATCAGTGCCCATCAATGCCACCTATCAGTGCTGCCTATCAGTGCGTAGACATGTGCGTCGTCAATAAATTTGTTTCGTTTCGTGCCGTTCCGTTTCGTATTAGAATTGATTCGTATTTCGTAATTCGTGTCCGAAATTCAAATTTGGATTTATACGAAATATGAATGTTCATTGGGTTCCGGCACCGCCATCCTAGGTAAGGGAAACAGGCAGTGGAGCCTTGCGGCTTCACTGGCAGTTTCCTACTGCGAGCGGCGCGGCGCTCTGTGAATGGCCCCGTGGTTTTCTGGGAACACGCACAGCGAGGAGCAGAACACGCCATGGAATAGGAAGAGGCAGATTAGGAAGACTGCCTAGCAACAAGGGTTTAGGTAAGTTAAATTTTTTTTTTCCTTCAAATGTTTTTTTAAAAATTTTTTTAGGTTTTTTGGCGAATTTTTTTTTTTTTTTTTCAGGGTGGCCCTCCGCTTTAACTTTTCGTAACAATTGCGAATGTTCGTTATGATGAATTTATCATTATGAGAGGTTCCCACCATCCCTGTGCTGAGTTCCCGGGTATGTACACCTGCTGTGCCCACTATGAGGGGCTCCCACCATCCCTGTGCTGAGTTCCCAGGTCTGTACACCTGCTGTGCCCATTATGAGGGGTTCTCACCATCCCTGTGCTGAGTTCCCGGGTCTGTACACCTGCTGTGCCCACTATGAGGGGCTCCCACCATCTCTGTGCTGAGTTCCCAGGTCTGTACACCTGCTGTGCCCATTATGAGGGGTTCTCACCATCCCTGTGCTGAGTTCCTGGGTCTGTACACCCGCTGTGCCCATTATGAGGGGTTCCCACCATCCCTGTGCTGAGTTCCTGGGTCTGTAGACCCGCTGTGCCCATTATGAGGGGTTCCCACCATCCCTGTGCTGAGATCCCGGGTCTGCACACCCGCTGTGCCCATTATGAGGGGTTCCCACCATCCCTGTGCTGAGATCCCGGGTCTGTACACCCGCTGTGCCCATTATGAGGGGTTCCCACCATCCCTGTGCTGAGATCCCGGGTCTGTACACCCGCTGTGCCCATTATGAGGGGTTCCCACCATCCCTGTGCTCAGTTCCTGGGTCTGTACACCCGCTGTGCCCATTATGAGGAGTTCCCACCATCCCTGTGCTGAGTTCCCGGGTCTGTACACCCGCTGTGCCCATTATGAGGGATTCTCACCATCTCTGTGCTGAGTTCCCGGGTCTGTACACCCGCTGTGCCCATTATGAGGGGTTCCCACCATCCCTGTGCTGAGTTCCCAGGTCTGTACACCCGCTGTGCCCATTATGAGGAGTTCCCACCATCTCTGTGCTGAGTTCCCGGGTCTGTACACCCGCTGTGCCCATTATGAAGGGTTCCCACCATCCCTGTGCTGAGTTCCCAGGTCTGTACACCTGCTGTGCCCATTATGAAGGGTTCCCACCATCCCTGTGCTGAGTTCCCAGGTCTGTACACCCGCTGTGCCCATTATGAGGAGTTCCCACCATCCCTGTGCTGAGTTCCCAGGTCTGTACACCCGCTGTGCCCATTATGAGGAGTTCCCACCATCCCTGTGCTGTGCTGACTTCCTGGGTTTTTTAACTTCATCATAACGGATAATCGTAATTAACAAACATTCTTATTTTGTCCGATTCTGTTGTAACGGAATTTGGATCCGAAGTTCGTAAACGAAATTTCGTATTTTGTAGCAAAATTCGTATGCATAAAAATTTGTATTTCGGATCCTCACGAATGTACGAATTTCCGATTCGTACAAAACTAATCGCACATGTCTAGTGCACATCTGTGTTGCCTATCAGTGCCCCCTATCATTGCCTACTATTAGTGCCCATCAGTGTTGCCTATCAGTGCCACCTACCAGTGCCCCCTATTAGTGCTCATCAGTGCCTCCTTTTTTGTTTATTTAGCAAAAAATAAAAAACCCAGATGTGATCAAATACCACCAAAAGAAAGCTCTATTTGTGTGAAAAAAATGATAAAAATCTCACATGTGTACAGTGTTGTATGACTGAGTAATTGTCCTTCAAAGTGTGACAGCGCTGAAAGCTGGGAATTGTCCTGAGCAGGAAGGGGGGTGAAATTGTCCGGTATTGAAGGAGTTCGTTGAGAAATATGTAAAACCTTCCCACCCATCAGAACACCATTTTGGTTACTAAATAAGGGAAGTCGCGTCCCCCCAAACATGTGCCCATGTAGCGTCACATATGGCGACCCGTCACATTTCCCTACCCTCTGGAGTGCGCATGCGCGACGCCGCCATATGCGTTCCAACACTTTTACGACAACACTCCACACCCCTCGCGGGCTCGCCGCGCTTCGGGCATGGTCTCACTTCGCGCGGCATAATTATAATGTGACTCTATGTCCACTTGGATGGTGGGGCTTGAACCTGGACTTAGGGGTGGAGTTTTGTCGTAAAAGTGTTGGAACGCATATGGCGGCGTCGCGCATGCGCACTTCAGCGGGTAGCGAAATGTGACGGGTCGCCATATGTGAAGCTACTGTGACGCTTGTGCTGTGAATAATCAAAGAAGAAGCAGCCTACGCGTGCCCCCTACAGACGGCAGTGCAGAATCATATATATATATATATATATATATATATACCATTTTTTTTTTTTGTCCTATGCTGTAAGGAGACTCAACACAAGAAGAACATTTGTTCTCTAGAGAATTCTCCCATTAAAATTCAATGCAATTTGGTCAAACACAAAATGGCCGCCAGCCGAAGCCCTAATTACAAGGACAGATTGTTTAGTGTTGATGGGTATTCTAGGAGCGGAAGCTGTTTGCAGAGATGTCTGCGGGGACAGAGTCTGTCTTCATAGCTGTTCCCCCCCACCGCACTGATCATCCCCGGGAGATTGGGAGGCGCTCGCGGGTGTGCGGGAGCCCGCCGCAGAAACGCGGGAGCCTCCCGCACCTCGCGGGAGCTTTGAGATGTCTGTGTCAAGAGTGGTTGGGGGAGGACAATCTGTCCTTGTAATTAGGGCTCTGGCTGGCGGCCATTTTGCGGTGGACCAAATTGCATTGATTTTAATGGGAGAATTCTCAAACGCTAGAGAACAAATGTTCTTCTTGTGTTGAGTCTCCTTAAGGCATAGGACAAAAAAAAAAAAAAATTATGTATGTATACTATATATGCGTTTTGACGTCGCTTCCGCCCTGCAGTGTTATGGAGACAAGTCCCACAAGCAAAAGTTCCGGTCTATCACACATAGCATGAAGGGCCACATATTTCCCCTCTGGGTCAAGGTGGAGGTCCAATAAGGTAAATCCGAGAGACTTGTGAAGCAGGACACTGACACCCCTAGAGAAGGAGGAATGGGTAGAATGATAATCTGCCCCCACCCAGGGCTTTCCGGATGGCCAGCGTCCTGCTCCCCACCAAATGAGTCTCCTGCACTATACATACATGGGGAGTGTTTTCCTTTAGATCAGGGGTCTCAAACTGACGGCCCTCCAGCTGTTGCAAAACTACAAGTCCCATCATGCCTCTGCCTGTGAGAGTCATGCTTGTAACTGTCAACCTTGCAATGCCTCATGGGACTTGTAGTTTTGCAACAGCTGGAGGGCCACCAGTTGAAGACCCCTGCTTTAGATGGTTAAACACCAGGGACCGTTTGATGTTGGAGTTCAAACCGCGAACGTTCCAAGACAAAATAGTCAGGGGAGTCATCATAATGTCACTAAATATCTCAGAGGGCGACAGAGCATCCTGAGCAACAGAGAGGCTATGAGCATCTCCAGAGATGACATCACAGTATTCACTTGTATGAGAACATCACCAGGAAGATCTCCTACGCCACCTGGTGGAGAGAGATCAGAGCCGCAAACATTCCTAAGAAAAAAAACCTTAAGCATTATAAAATTTCACAAAAAAATAGTGTTTAAAAAGACCCAAAAGGGAGTAAAAACCAAAACTCCAGCAACATCCCCCCCCCTCAAACTTTGGTGTGCTTTCTTCCCAAAAATAATGGCAACTGCCAATGGGGGTGAAATGAACAGAGGGACCCCTGAGTGTCACAGAACATACAATGAGTCCTCCGGTGCTTTTTACCTGATTAACCGTCCCTGCAGAATATGAGATCACCCGGGAAAAAAGAAAAAAGATTCCGGGGGGTACAAAGCTTAAAACTGCTGCAAACCGTTTCAGAGCTGAAAAAGTGGGTAACTTCTCTTCATGGCGGCGTATAGTGCAAAAGTCAGGGGTATTAGTCAGGTGCATGGGGCAGATCGGACATGCCGGCCTCTCTCCGGGGCAGTAACAGAGTTCCAGATCTAGACATGACCCCCTGTAGAAAATATCAGTAGGGGGAACAACAGCCTGAGCACATTTCAGTCCTGCATACCAAGGAAGTCAGTTAGATAGAATAGTGGAAAGGGTAAATCCAGGGCTGGTGCAAGGATTTTTGACACCCTAGGCGAAACCTCATTTTGCCGCCCCCTTGGCTCCACCCCTGACTCCACCCCCTTTTCCCTGCCCATGTAAACCCCACCTTTTTAATGAAGGGCCCATCAAATGCAGCCTCACCAGTGCCCATCAATGCAGCCTCACCAGCGCCCATCATATGCAGCCTCACCAGCGCCCATCAATGCAGCCTCACCAGCACCCATCAATGCAGCCTCACCAGCGTCTATCAAATTCAGCCTCACCAGCGCCCATCAAATGCAGCCACACCAGCGTCCATCAAATGCAGCCTCACCAGCGCCCATCAAATGCAGCCTCACCAGCGCCCATCAATGCAGCCTCACCAGCGCCCATCAATGCAGCCTCACCAGCGTCCATCAAATTCAGCCCACCAGCACCCATCAAATGCAGCCTCACAAGCGCCCATCAATGCAGCCTCACCAAGGACCATCAAATGCAGCCTCACCAGCGCCCATCAATGCAGCCTCACCAGCGACCATCAAATGCAGCCTCACCAGCGACCATCAAATGCAGCCTCACCAGCGCCCATCAAATGCAGCCTCACCAGCGCCCATCAATGCAGCCTCACCAGCGCCCATCAATGCAGCCTCCCCAGCGTCCATCAAATGCAGCCCACCAGCGCCCATCAAATGCAGCCTCACCAGTGCCCATCAATGCAGCCTAACAGCACCCATCCATGCAGCCAACGAGCGCCCATTAATGCAGCCTCACCAGCGTCCATCAAATGCAGCCTCAGCAGCACCCATCAATGCAACAGCAAACCTGCCAAGAAACGGCCGCACACCAAAACTCATGGACCGGGCAAGGAGGGCATTAATCAGAGAGGCAGCACAGAGACCTAAGGGAACCCTGGAGGAGCTGCAGAGTTCCACAGGAGAGACTGGAGTATCTGTACAGGAGGACAATAAGCCGTACGCTCCATAGAGTTGGGCTTTATGGCAGAGTGGCCAGAAGAAAGCCATTACTTTCAGCTAAAAACAAAATGGCACGTTTTGAGTTTGTGAAAAGGCATGTGGGAGACTCCCAAAATATATGGAGGAAGGTGCTCTGGTCTGATGAGACTAAAATTGAACTTTTTGGCCATCAAAGAAAACGCTATGCCTGGCGCAAACCCAACACATCACATCACCCAAAGAACACCATCCCCACCGTGAAACATGGTGGTGGCAGCATCATGCTGTGGGGATGTTTTTCAGCAGTCGGGACTGGGAAACCTTAGGTCTCTGTGCTCCTCTCTGATTAATGCCCTCCTTGCCCGGTCCGTGCGTTTGGGTGTGCGGCCGTCTCTTGGCAGGTTTGCTGTTGTGCCATGTTCTTTCCATTTGGTTATGATAGATTTGATGGTGCTCCTAGGGATCATCAAAGATTTGGATATTTTTTTTATAACCTAACCCTGACTTGTACTTCTCAACAACATTGTCCCTTACTTGTTTGGAGAGTTCCTTGGTCTTCATGGCAGTGTTTGGTTAGCGGTGCCTCTTGCTTAGGTGTTGCAGCCTCTGGGGCCTTTCAAAAAGGTGTGTACAGTGGGGACGGAAAGTATTCAGACCCCCTTAAATTTTTCACTCTTTGTTATGTTGCAGCCATTTGCTACAATCATTTAAGTTCATTTTTTCCTCATTAATGTACACACAGCACCCCATATTGTACACACAGCACCCCATATTGTACACACAGCCCCCCATATTGACAGAAAAACACAGAATTGTTGACATTTTTGCAGATTTATGAAAAAAGAAAAACTGAAATATCACATGGTCCTAAGTATTCAGACCCTTTGCTGTGACACTCATATATTTAACTCAGGTGCTGTCCATTTCTTCTGATCATCTTTGAGATGGTTCTACACCTTCATTTGAGTCCAGCTGTGTTTGATTATACTGATTGGACTTGATTAGGAAAGCCACACACCTGTCTATATAAGACCTTACAGCTCACAGTGCATGTCAGAGCAAATGAGAATCATGAGGTCAAAGGAACTGCCTGAGGAGCTCAGAGACAGAATTGTGGCAAGGCACAGATCTGGCCGAGGTTACAAAAAAATTCTGCTGCACTTATGGTTCCTAAGAGCACAGTGGCCTCCATAATCCTTAAATGGAAGATGCTTGGGACGACCAGAACCCTTCCTAGAGCTGGCCATCCGGCCATACTGAGCTATCGGGGGAGAAGAGCCTTGGTGAGAGAGGTAAAGAAGAACCCAAAGATCACTGTGGCTGAGCTCCAGAGATGCAGTCGGGAGATGGGAGAAAGTTGTAGAAAGTCAACCATCACTGCAGCCCTCCACCAGTCGGGGCTTTATGGCAGAGTGGCCCGACGGAAGCCTCTCCTCAGTGCAAGACACATGAAAGCCCGCATGGAGTTTGCTTAAAAAAACACCTGAAGGACTCCAAGATGGTGAGAAATAATATTCTCTGGTCTGATGAGACCAAGATAGAACTTTTTGGCCTTAATTCTAAGCGGTATGTGTGGAGAAAACCAGGCACTGCTCATCACCTGTCCAATACAGTCCCAACAGTGAAGCATGGTGGTGGCAGCATCATGCTGTGGGGGTGTTTTTCAGCTGCAGGGACAGGACGACTGGTTGCAATTGAGGGAAAGATGAATGCGGCCAAGTACAGGGATATCCTGGACAAAAACCTTCTCCAGAGTGCTCAGGACCTCAGACTGGGCCGAAGGTTTACCTTCCAACGAGACAATGACCCTAAGCACACAGCTAAAATAACAAAGGAGTGGCTTCACAACAACTCCGTGGCTGTTCTTGAATGGCCCAGCCAGAGCCCTGACTTAAACCCAATTGAGCATCTCTGGAGAGACCTAAAAATGGCCGTCCACCAACGTTTACCATCCAACCTGACAGAACTGGAGAGGATCTGCAAGGAGGAATGGCAGAGGATCCCCAAATCCAGGTGTGAAAAAACTTGTTGCATCTTTCCCAAAAAGACTCATCAAAAGGGGCTTCTACTAAATACTGAGCAAAGGGTCTGAATACTTAGGAGCATGTGATATTTCAGTTTTTCTTTTTTAATAAATCTGCAAAAATGTCAACAATTCTGTGTTTTTCTGTCAATATGGGGTGCTGTGTGTACAATATGGGGTGCTGTGTGTACAATATGGGGGGCTGTGTGTACAATAGGGGGTGCTGCGTGTACAATAGGGGGTGCTGTGTGTACAATATGGGGGGCTGTGTGTACAATATGGGGTGCTGTGTGTACAATATGGGGTGCTGTGTGTACAATATGGTGTGCTGTGTGTACAATATGGGGTGCTGTGTGTACAATATGGGGTGCTGTGTGTACAATATGGTGTGCTGTGTGTACAATATGGGGTGCTGTGTGTACAATATGGGGTGCTGTGTGTACAATATGGGGTGCTGTGTGTACATTAATGAGGAAAAAAATGAACTGAAATGATTTTAGCAAATGGCTGCAATATAACAAAGAGTGAAAAATTTAAGGGGGTCTGAATACTTTCCGTCCTCACTGTATATGTAATGACAGATCATGTGACACTTAGATTGCACACAGGTGGACATCATTTCACTAATTATGTGACTTCTGAAGGTAATTGGTTGCACCAGAGCTTTTTATGGGCTTCATAACAAAGGGGGTGAATACATACGCACATGCCAATTATCAGTTTTTTATTTCTGAAAAATAGTTTTATGTATATATTTTTCTAATTTTACTTCACCAACTTAGACTATTGTGTTCTGATCCATCACATATAATTCATATTAAAAAAAAACATTGAACTAAAGGCTGTAATGTAACAAATAGGTAAAAAGCCAGGGGGGGTGAATAGTTTTACAAGGAACTGTATATATTGTTTTAGCAGAGACCCTAGCGAATAAAATGGCGGTTGTTGCAACTTTTTATATCACACGGTACATACGTAGCAATTTTTCAAACGTGTTTTTTTTTTTTGGAAAGAAACTGCTTCATGCAAAAAAAAAAAAAAATCACATCCACCTGCAAGAAATCTGTTATTCAAAAATGTTTAATAAAATTTTATTCCACCGTTCATATACACTCAACACTTAATTTGTATAGCACTTTCCCCCCTGGGGACTCATAGTTACATAGTAGGTGAGGTTGAAAAAAGTCCATCAAGTCCAACCTATGTGTGTGATTATTTGTCAGTATTACATTGTATATCCCTGTATGTTGTGGTCATTCAGGTGCTTATCTAATAGTTTCTTGAAGCTATCAATGCTCCCCGCTGAGACCACCGCCTGTGGAAGGGAATTCCACATCCTTGCCGCTCTTACAGTAAAGAACCCTCTACGTAGTTTAAGGTTAAACCTCTTTTCTTCTAATTTTAATGAGTGGCCACATGTCTTGTTAAACTCTCTTCTGCGAAAAACTTTCCTCCCTATTTTGGGGTCACCAGTACAGTATTTGTAAATTGAAATCATATCCCCTCTCAAGCGTCTCTTCTCCAGAGAGAATAAGTTCAGAGCTCACAACCTTTCCTCATAACTAAGATCCTCCCAGACCCTTTATTAGCTTTGTTGCCCTTCTTTGTACTCGCTCCATTTCCAGTACATCCTTCCTGAGGACTGGTGCCCAGAACTCGACAGCATACTCCAGGTGCGGCCGGACCAGAGTCTTGTAGAGCGGGAGAATTATCCTTTTATCTCTGGAGTTGATCTCCTTTTTAATGACAATATTCTGTTTGCTTTGTTAGCAGCAGCTTGGCATTGCTGAGCCTATCATCTACTAGGACCCCCAGGTCCTTTTCTATCCTAGATCCTCCCCAGAGGTTCTCCCCCCAGTCTATAGATTGCATTCATATTTTTGCCACCCAAATGCATTATTTTACATTTTTCTACATTGAACCTCATTTGCCATGTAGTCGCCCACCCCGTTAATTTTTTCAGGTCTTTTTGCAAGGTTTCCACATCCTGCGGGGAAGTTTTTGCCCTGCTTAGCTTAGTATCGTCTGCAAATACAGAGATTGAACTGTTTATCCCATCCTCCAGGTCGTTTATGAACAAATTAAATAGGATTGGTCCCAGCACAGAACCCTGGGGGACCCCACTACCCACCCCTGACCATTCAGAGTACTCCCCATTTATCACCACCCTCTGAACACGCCCTTGTAGCCAGTTTTCAATCCATGTACTCACCCTATGGTCCATGCCAACGGACCTTATTTTGTACAGTAAACGTTTATGGGGAACTGTGTCAAATGCTTTTGCAAAATCCAGATACACCACGTCTACGGGCCTTCCTTTATCTAGATGGCAACTCACCTCCTCATAGAAGGTTAACAGATTGGTTTGGCAAGAACGATTCTTCATGAATCCATGCTGATTACTGCTAATGATACCGTTGTCATTACTAAAATCTTGTATATAGTCCCTTATCATCCCCTGCAAGAGTTTACATACTATTGATGTTAGGCTAACTGGTCTGTAATTCCCAGGGATGTATTTTGGTCCCTTTTTAAATATTGGTGCTACATTGGCTTTTCTCCAATCAGCTGGTACCATTCCAGTCAGTAGACTACCTGTAAAAATTAGGAACAACGGTCTGGCAATTACTTGACTGAGTTCCTTAAGTACCCTTGGATGCAAGCCATCTGGTCCCGGTGATTTATAAATGTTAAGTTTCTCAAGTCTAATTTTAATTCCGTCCTCTGTTAACCATGGAGATGCTTCCTGTGTTGTGTCATGAGGATAAACACTGCAGTTTTGGTTACTGAAGCCCCCCAATTCCCTTGTGAAGACTGAGGAGAAGAATAAATTCAATACCTTCGCCATCTCCCCATCCTTTGTAACCAGATGTCCTTCCTCATTCTTTATGGGCCCAATATGGTCTGTCCTCCCTTTTTTACTGTTTACATACTTAAAGAATTTCTTGGGATTTTTTTTGCTCTCCTCCGCTATGTGTCTTTCATGTTCTATCTTAGCCATCCTTATTGCACCCTTACATTTCTTATTGCATTCTTTATAAAGTCTGAATGCTGAGGATAATCCCTCAACCTTGTATTTTTTGGAGGCCTTCTCCTTTGCTTTTACATGCATTTTTACATTGGAGTTAAGCCATCCAGGACTTTTGTTCGCTCTTTTAAATTTATTACCCAATGGGACATATTGACTAATGCCCTTATTTAATATGCTCTTAAAGAAAACCCATCTCTCCTCCGTATTCTTTGTTCCTAATATTTTATCCCAGTTTATGCCTTTTAGCAAGGTTTGTAGTTTAGGGAAGTTGGCTCTTTTGAAATTCAGTGTCTTTGTGTTCCCTTTATGTTTCCCATTTGTGTGATTTATACTGAAACTAATTGACCTGTGATCGCTGTTACCTTAATTGCCCCGTATTTCCACATCTGTGATCAGGTCTGTATTGTTGGTAATCAGTAGATCCAGTAATGTTTTATTTATAGTTGGTGCGTCTACCATCTGACCCATAAAATTGTCCTGCAAGACATTAAGGAACTGGTGAGCCTTAAATGAATGCGCGGTTCCCTCCGCCCAGTCTATGTCTGGATAATTAAAATCCCCCATTATGATAACACTTCCCATCCTTGCTGCTGATCCAATTTGTGATAGGAGATCCGTCTCCACTTCCTCCCTCAGGTTAGGGGGCCTATAGCATACTCCCAGTATCATTTCCCCCTTAGCTTCATCCCTTTGGAGCGCTACCCATAAAGATTCCACCTCCTCCCTAGCCCCCTCAGTGATGTCATCTCTCACATTCACTTGTACATTATTCTTGATATATAGGCATACCCCTCCCCTTTTTTTACCCTCTCTATCCTTGCGGTATAGGGTATACCCTTGAATGTTTGCCAGCCAATCATGAGAGCTGTTGAACCAGGTCTCTGAAATTCCCACAAAATCCAAATCCTCCTCGTACAACAGTATCTCTAGTTCACCCATCTTGTCCGCCATGCTCCTGGCATTGGTGAACATGCCACATAGTTTAGACCGGTCGCATATTGTCCTCGTATTGGGCGTTTCGAGATTGCAACTAGGACTTGCTACTATACTCACCTTGTGTTTTTGTGCTTTGGTTAACCTACCACTAATGCCCCCAATACTACCCTCTGGAATATCTTCCGCGCTGACTATCACTGTCTCTGGACCCTCCCCCCCTTTAAAAACTCCTCTAACTTTTTGGCCATCTTCATTCCCAGCAGATCTGTGCTCAATGCACTTAGAAGGTGATGCTGATATCTTGGAGATGGCGTTGGCCGGGAATCGAACCCGGGTCATCTGCTTAGAAAGCAGCTATGCTCACCACTGCACCACCAACGCAAAAGTAGCATGTCTTTTATAGTGTGGGAGGAAACCGGAGAACCCGGAGGAAACCCACGCAAGCACAGGGAGAACATGCAAACTCCATGCAGATAGTGTCCTGGTCAGGATTTGAACCAAGGACCCCAGTGCTGCAAGGCTAACCACTAAGCCTCTGTGCTGCCCATACATGACCTCTGTTCTATAAGGCCCGCCCCCGCTGAGCAGGGTAAGTCAGTGATGTCCAATAGAGATCAGAGATGATGCCAAGAAAGAAAGAGAGATGGAGGGAGAGAGAAGGAAAGAGAAAAAAAAGAGAAAGAAGGATGGACGGAAAACATGAAAGGAATACAGAAAGAGAAAAGGGGATGGAGGGAGAGAGGGGAGGGAAATAAAAAAAGGAAGAAAGAAAAAAAGAAGGAAAGAAAAAAAAAGAGAAGGAAAGAAAGAAAGAAGGATGGGGGAGAGAGAAAGAAAGATGGAGGGGGAGAGAGGGAAGTAAAAGGAAAGTAAGAAAGAGGGATGGAGGGAGAGAGGGAGGGAAAGAAAGAAAGAAAAAAAGAAGGAAAGAAGGAAAGAAAGAGAGATATGGAGGGAGAAAGAAAGAAAGAAAGAAAGAAAGAAAGAAAGAAAGAAAGAAAGAAAGAAAGAAAGAAAGAAAGAAAGAAAGAAAGAAAGAAAGAAAGAAAGAAAGAAAGAAAGAGAGAGAGAGAGAGAGAGAGAGAGAGAGAGAGAGAGAGAGAGAGAGAGAGAGAGAGAGAGAAAGAAAGAAAGAAAGAAAGAAAGAAAGAAAGAAAGAAAGAAAGAAAGAAAGAAAGAAAGAAAGAAAGAAAGAAAGAAAGAAAGAAAAAGAGAGATATGGAGAGAGAAAGAAAGAAAGAAAGAAAGAAAGAAAGAAAGAAAGAAAGAAAGAAAGAAAGAAAGAAAGAAAGAAAGAAAGAAAGAAAGAAAGATGGAGTTGGAGGGGGAAGAGAAGGAAAGAGAAAGAAGGATGGAGGGAGAAAGGGAGGGAAATAAAGAAAGGCAGAAAGAAAAAAAGAAGGAAAGAAATAAAGAGGGGTGGAAGGAAAGAGAAAGAGAAAGAAAAAAAGAAAGAGATGGAAGGAGAGAGAAGGAAAGAGAAAGAAAGACTGCACTACAATAACACACTATAATCAGTGGCAGAATTATCAGGGTCGCACCAGTCGCATTTGCGACTGGGCCCTTGAGTTCCGCCACTGTAGGGGGGCCCGCCACCGCTCGGGAGATAGTCATTCACGTGGAGTCCCGGTGTCTTGCCGAGAAAGTTCCCTCGGCGGATAAGTTCCTCCCCTGTACTGCTATAGCGGAAGCTCAAAATCCACAATCGGCTGTACACGGCGCCTGCGCTCTGGGTCCACATTCCTTCCCCACCATCCAAGTGGACCTGGAGGGGGAATCTAAAAGTGCCGAGCGCAGCAAGGCCGTGCCCGAAGCGTGGCGAGCGAAGCGTGGCGAGCGAAGTGAGCCCGCGAGGGGCCCTCTTACAGGCGCCGTGTACAGCTGATTTTCAGCTGTTCCGCTTCGGCTATTTTCGCCGGATCGTACTGCGCATGCGCAGTACAGTGAGGAACTTATCCGCCGAGCGGAACTTATTTGGCAGAACACCGGCTTGTCCGCCCATTCTCTCCGCCCGCACTCACGGGCACACTACACAGTCCCCGCCCATCCTCTCCACCCATCCTCTGCTCCCGCATTCACAGGGACAGTCCCCGCCCACTTTGCCCATCCTCCTTGCCCGCTCCGCCCATCCTCTCCGCCCACACAGTCCCCGCCCATCTTCTCTGTCCCCACCCGCTCCACCCATCTTCTCCGGGTCTCCCTTCACTCAAGTCCCCGCCCATCTTCTCTGTCACCGCCTGCACTCACAGGCACAGTCTCCGCCCGCTCCGTCCATCTTCTCCGGCTCCGCGTTCACTCACAGGCCCCGCCCATCCTCTCTGTTCGCCTAAGCAAGACCGAGCAAGGAGGGGGTACCAAGTGGTCTGCAAGTGAGTGGCACCCATCTGATCCCCCCACACCACTGCTGCCACTGATCCCCCCACACCACTGCTGCCACTAATCCCCCCCACACCACTGCTGCCACTAATCCCCCCCCACACCACTGCTGCCACTGATCCCCCACACCACTGCTGCCACTGATTCCCCCACACCCCTGCTGCCACTAATCCCCCCACACCACTGCTGCCACTAATCCCCCCACACCACTGCTGTCACTAATCCCCCCACCACTGCTGCCACTGACCCCCCCACACCACTGCTGCCGCTAATCCCCCCCAAACCACTGCTGCCACTGATCCCCCCACACCACTTCTGCCACTAATCCCCCTCACACCACTGCTGCCACTGATCCCCCCACACCACTGCTGCCACTAATCCCCCCCCCACACCCCTGCTGCCACTAATCCCCCCCCACACCCCTGCTGCCACTAATCCCCCCCCACACCCCTGCTGCCACTGATCCCCCCACACCACTGCTGCCACTAATCCCCCCCACACCATTGCTGCCACTGATCCCCCCACACCACTGCTGCCACTAATCCCCCCACACCACTGCTGTCACCAATGCCCCCCACACCACTGCTGCCGCTAATCCCCCCCACAACACTGCTGCCACTAATCCCCCCCACACCACTACTGCCACTGATCCCCCCCTCCCCCCACACCACCACCGATACCCCCACACCACTACTGCTGCCACTGATCTACCCCACCATGACCACTACTGCCACTGATCCCATCCCACAACCACCATCCTTGCCACTGATACCATTCCCCTCCCCACCACTCATCCCATACCACCCCCCCAACCACCACCCTCGCCACGGAACCCATCCTTTCACCACCGCTGCCACTCATTTCATCCAATGTCCCCCACCGCTGCCACTCATCCCATCCCCCTCCAACCATCACTCTTGCCACTGAAAGTGGCCTATGAAAAGTAAAGATCCGGTTTAAGACTCCTGGCCGTCCTCCTTGGTTGCCTTGCGCTTCTTCACTAGCTGGAATAATTCCTGTAGGTGAAAACGGGTTTGATCACTACGACTTTCGACGCTGGGATCGACAGACAGTGTTGTCCTTTCTTGACTAATGCTGGAGTCCAATAGCATATTGATGTCATCAGTCACTGGTGACATAAGGAAACTCGGTAATGAGAGGTTACCACCATTCTGTGGGATGAGGTTTCTGTGATCCATAGGAGGCGTGACACTGGGAATTGGAACATCAGTCTTGTCCAATGTTCTGTTTACATTCTTTCTACGACGTACGACGCTGGGATGGACAGTAAATGTACTCCATCGTGGCCTAAGGTCTGAACCCACTGCTGGGGTCATGTATTTGGTTGGAAGGATCTCATCACTCCAAGGCCTAGTGTTACTCCTGGTAGGTGCAACGCTGGGAATGGGAAAGGCAGTCTCATCCATAGCGCTCTCTGCATTTTTGCTTGTTGGTGGAATGAGGACATCACTCGGTGGGATGATGCCACTCTTTTTCTTGGAAGGATATTCCTGTGCCTTACCATATTTTTGTTTGAGCTTCTTTATTCGCTGGCTCAGCCTAGCACAAAGGGAAGCTCGAGGAGGTGCGACTCTGGAAACGGGATTGTCAGTCTCCTCCATGGTTCTCTCTGCATTTTCTCTTGTTGGAAGGATGTCCTCGTTTGTTGGGTTTATGTTGCCATTTTTGAACACTTTGGTTGGCCGGTGCTTCCTCTTTCGTGGGAAGAAATGTTTGCGTCTGACCACCATTGGTGGTTTACATCTCTTCATTTGCCGTCGTAGCTGGGCACGTAGGTAATCCCGGGGAGGTGCGACTCCCTTGCTATCCCTAAACACTTTGGTTGGCCTGCGCTTCTTTACTGGCCGGCATGAATCCCGTATGCGAGTCCAGATGTTAACCCTAGAACGTGCGACTCTGGGAATGGGAGAGTTGGTCTCCTCCATAGCACTCTCTGCATTTGTGTTTGTTGGTGGGATGATGGCACGCTTTCGTCGGAAGATAATATTTTTGCGCTTTAACACCATTTGAGGTTTACGTCTCTTCATTCGCCAGCGTAGCCAGGGACGTAGGTAATCCCGAGCAGGTGCGACTCTGGAAATGGGAATGTGACGGACTTGGGACACCCTGTTGGGTATCTCCACTGAGAAGCTGCTTCTTAAGCTCTGGAACATGAGCACATCAGTCTCTCCCATAGCGCTGTCCACATTTTCACTCGGTGGGATGATGTCACTCGTTTTCTTGGAAAGATATTCCTGTGCCTTACCATATTTTTGTTTGAGCTTCTTTATTGGCTGGCTTAGCCTAGCATGAAGGGAAGCTCGAGGAGGTGCGACTCTGGAAACGGGAACGTCAGTCTCTTCCATAGCGCTGTCCACATTTTCACTTGTTGGAAGGATGTCATCGCTTGTTGGGAATATGTTGCTATCCCTAAACACTTTGCTTGGCCTACGCTTCTTCACTGGCCGGCATAAATCCCGTATGTGAGCACGGATGTGATCCCTAGGAGGTGCGACTCTGGGAATAGGAAAGTCAGTCTCCTCCATGGTGCTCTCTACATTTTCTCTTGTTGGAAGGATGTCCTCGTTTGTTGGGATTATGTTGCTATCTCTAAACACTTTGGACGGCCTACGTTTCTTCAGTGGCCGGCATAAATCTCGTATGTGAGCACGGATGTGATCCCTAGGAGGTGCGACTCTAGGAATAGGAAAGTCAGTCTCCTCCATGGTGCTCTCTTCATTTTTGCTTGTTGGAAGGATGTCATCACTCGTTGGGAAAATGTTGCTATCTCTAAACACTTTGGATGGCCTACGCTTCTTCAGTGGCCGGCATAAATCTCGTATGTGAGCACGGATGTAATCCCTAGGAGGTGCGACTCTGGGAATAGGAAAGTCAGTCTCCTCCATGGTGCTCTCTACATTTTCTCTTGTTGGAAGGATGTCCTCGTTTGTTGGGATTATGTTGCTATCTCTAAACACTTTGGATGGCCTACGTTTCTTCAGTGGCCGGCATAAATCTCGTATGTGAGCACGGATGTGATCCCTAGGAGGTGCGACTCTAGGAATAGGAAAGTCAGTCTCCTCCATGGTGCTCTCTTCATTTTTGCTTGTTGGAAGGATGTCATCACTCGTTGGGAAAATGTTGCTATCTCTAAACACTTTGGATGGCCTACGCTTCTTCAGTGGCCGGCATAAATCTCGTATGTGAGCACGGATGTGATCCCTAGGAGGTGCGACTCTGGGAATAGGAAAGTCAGTCTCCTCCATGGTGCTTTTTTTCTTGGAAAGATATTCCTGTGCCTTACCATATTTTTGTTTGAGCTTCTTTATTCGCCGGCTTAGCCTAGCATAAAGGGAAGCTCGAGGAGGTGCGACTCTGGAAACGGGAACGTCAGTCTCTTCCATAGCACTGTCCACATTTTTGCTTGTTGGAAGGATGTCATCACTCGTTGGGAAAATGTTGCTATCTCTAAACACTTTGGATGGCCTACGCTTCTTCAGTGGCCGGCATAAATCTCGTATGTGAGCACGGATGTGATCCCTAGGAGGTGCGACTCTGGGAATAGGAAAGTCAGTCTCCTCCATGGTGCTCTCTTCATTTTTGCTTGTTGGAAGGATGTCATCACTCGTTGGGAAAATGTTGCTATCTCTAAACACTTTGGATGGCCTACGCTTCTTCAGTGGCCGGCATAAATCCCGTATGTAAGCACGGATGTGATCCCTAGGAGGTGCGACTCTGGGAATAGGAGAGTCAGTTTCCTCCATGGTGCTCTCCGCATTTTCGCATGTTGGTGGGATGGTGTCATCGCTTGCTGGTAGAATGACGTCACTTGGTGGAGTGATGTTGCTACTTGTTGGTCGGAACAGTCGGTAGAAATGCTTGAAATATATTAGGAGCAGTACCACCAGCATAGTGATAAATCCCAGAAAGCATTCTGACCGGTGCTCAGTAACAATATTTATAAGTACGGGTGAGGCTGTGTTCTCTAAGGTCACCCACCCCTTGGACCAGACTGACCAGAGCCCAGTGACCACCCATTGGTACCAATCACCAGCATTTATAGGCAGGGATGGGACTGTGTTCTCTAAGGCCATCCACCCCTTGGACCAGACTGAACAGAGCCCAGTGACCATCCATTGGTACCAATCACCAGCATTTATTGGCAGGGATGGGACTGTGTTCTCTAAGGTCACCCACCCCTTGGACCAGACTGACCAGAGCCCAGTGACCATCCATTGGTACCAATCACCAGCATTTATAGGCAGGGATTGGACTGTGTTCTGTAAGGCCACCCACCCCTTGGACCAGACTGACCAGAGCCCAGTGACCATCCATTGGTACCAATCACCAGCATTTATGAGCAGGGGTAGGATTGTGTTCTCAAAGGCCTGCCCCCTGCTGTTCCCGATATCGATCAGTATATAAACGAATCCACTCAGCTGCAGGAACTTCAAATAGTGTCCTAATACTCTGGCCAGGTAATTTTGGTGCAGGATGTGCTTCAGAATGAGAACACATACCAGGACAGCCCAGCTAAACCAGAACGGAGTGCGGGTCAGGAATATAAACCAGCTGATGAGTTCTAGGATGATGTTCTCAAAGGATGTCCCCACGCTGTTCCAGATATCGATCAGTAGATGAATTAATCCACTCAGCTGCAGAAACATCAAATAGTGTCCTAATATTCTGGCCAGGTAATTTTGGCGCAGGATGTGCTTCAGAATGAGAACACATATAAGGACCGCCCAGCTAAACCAGAACGGAGTGCGGCTCAGGAATGAAATCCAGCTGATGAGTTCTAGGATGATGTTCTTAAAGGATGTTCCCTCGCTGTTCCAGATATCGATCAGTAGATTAATTAATCCGCACAGCTGCAGGAACATCAAATAGCGTCCTAATATTCTGGCCAGGTAATTTTGGCGCAGGATGTGCTTCAGAATGAGAACACATATCAGGACCGCCCATGGGTATAAGATTCTAAATATCAGCGGGATCTCCGCTGGCAGCTGTGTATTTGTCTCCACAATCCCCTCTTCCTGATCCATGTGGACCTCTGGGGATGGGATGACGGGATCCATGTGGACCTCTGGGGATGGGATGACGGGATCCATGTGGACCTCTGGGGATGGGATGACGGGATCCATGTGGACCTCTGGGGATGGGATGACGGGATCCATGTGGACCTCTGGGGATGGGATGACGGGATCCATGTGGACCTCTGGGGATGGGATGACGGGATCCATGTGGACCTCTGGGGATTGGATGACGGTATTTCTGTTTAGCCCCCAAGGGAGCAACAGGACAAGAATCGCGGCGACGATTCTGTTCATTTTTTTTTTTTTAAAGAAAATATAGAAATGTTTTCTTTATATAGAAAATAATTGGAAATGCAAATTACTATCAGTAGAAGATTATAGACAATTAATGCCAATCAATAAATTGACTCTCAAATCCAAACACTGTAGATAATCTGAGTATCGCTGAGGAGCTCTTCACAATCAGATCCTCTCTCTGTCAAGACGGAACGTCAAGTGTCAGCTTCTCCCTCTGCACTGCTAAATAACGGCTGCAGGTCACGTGTCCAACAACGTGCCTGTGCGTGTAAACAACCTCCAGCCAATCACAGCTCTCCTTTGCAGCTGGAGATGGTTGCTATAGCAACCTCGAGTGAAAAAGCGGATCGCTGCAGCATAACTGAGCATGCGCGAGATAACGGCTGAGAGAAGATTACGAAGGGCGCAAGTCATCTCCGCTGCGGCCTTTGGAAGACAGGAGCTGAGGTGGCGCCGGTGTTCCGTCAGATTAGGCGACCTGTTGGATTTCGTTACGGAAGTGACGTTCGGTCGCGGCCATCTTGGTACTCCCCCGCACTCAGGCGCTTCCTCGACAAGCAATGATGAGCGACGCTGGTTGGATCACGTAACGTCTTGCTGCCCATTCAGAGAGCAGCGTGCCCGCCGGTCACGTGGTAGCAAATGGCTCCGGTGAGGTGGTGTGTGCCCGGTGAGTGGTGGAGATGGCTGGGGGAAGGGGAGATCACGGAGGCACGTGGAAAGTGATAGGTAGGGAGTCCAGGGTCGGGGCCTCGTAGGGAGGTCGGGGTCCCGTAGGGAGTCCAGGGTCGGGGTCCCGTAGGGAGGTCGGGGTCCCGTAGGAGGGTCGGAAGTGACGTTCGGTCGCGGCCATCTTGGTACTCCCCCGCACTCAGGCGCTTCCTCAACAAACAATGATGAGCGACGCTGGTTGGATCACGTAACGTCTTGCTGCCCATTCAGAGAGCAGCGTGCCCGCCGGTGTCTTGTCGATTAGTGCCTCCCGTCGAATAATGCATCCACTACGTCACACCAGCTGATTCCCCTATCAGCTGGCATGACGTAAGACTGCACATGCGCAGTTCGTCGGATGCATTTTCCGACGGGAGTCACAGAACACAGTGGAGAGGCACAGTGTAGGACAGGCTAGAGGAGATACTTTGAGCTCCGATTCCCGGGGACCCACTTGGTGAAAACCCACCAAACTTGGCACACTTTTAGGGAACACCGCTGGCTGTATCTGCAAAAAATTTCGGGTCCAGAGAACCGAACGGCAGCCGGTACCGACTCCCGAAAATGAGCCGCTTGCTTCATTTTTCCGCTGACAGGAAGAGAAAAGTGTAGGAGTGTAGGAGAGGCTCGAGAGATATTTTGAGCTCCTGTATCCGGGGACCCTCTCCATGAAAACCCACCAAACTTGGCACACATATAGGGAAGACCCATGACTGCAGGTGGAAAAAATTTCGGGTCCAGGGAACCAAAGGGCAGCCGGTACCGAATCCCCAAAGTGGGCCACTCGCTTCATTTTTCTGCCTGGGGGAAAAAACGGGCAACTTTGAGCTCTGGTTTCTGGGGACCCACTGAGTCAAATCCCACCAAATTAGGCACAATTGTAGGGGGGGCCCATGGCTATACGTGCAAGAAATTTTGGGTCCAGGGATCCGAAGGAAGGCCGGTACCGACTCCCCAAAGTAGGCCCCTCACTTAACATTGGAGTCTATGGGGAAACCAGGCAAAATTGTGACGGATTTCACTTATCGCTCAACCATTCAACGACTAAATGGGCTAGCGACATCAAACTTGAACCCCGTTTTCCCAGATATCACAGCTACACCTCATAAAAATGTGGAGGTTCGGGGACCTTTTACCGGGGATTTACTGGGGCCACAATGTTGACCGTCTTAACGGTACCGGTGCTCCCTGACCATGGGTTACAAAATTACAAAGCTTGGGGGTGATGTAGAGACACTCTATGGGTACCCCCACACCGAACCGGGGCCCAGTACCCCAACCGGAACCCTCCGGGTTACCGGAAAATGGCACTTTGAAATGGTGTAGCTCGGACCCGGTTCACCGGGGAAGGCTCCGGTCGGTCTCATTTGAATATTTCAGGCCTTTTCTACAGAATGGCATCCACTTTCGAGGACCAGTGGACCCCTCACAAAACACCGGCAAAGACGTGCACGGCGCTCTCCGGTTCTATGGGTCTTAAAAATACACAGACACCGGGAGGCTGAGGGGATGCTCTTCAGGTACTCACTGGCCAAGTTTGGGGTCCAGGGAACGTTTGGCGGGCAGGTAGCACCCTAAAAGGTCAACCGGTAGAAACCGCACATTTAACATTGGAGTCTATGGGAAACTCGGTTAACTTGGGGGGCTGGGGGGAACACCAAACTTGGCACACTTGTAGGGGAGACGATGCACTACATGTGGTCCACATAGGGGTTCCTAGACTCTAGGGTTGGCTCGTAACCATCTCCCAAAGACGGCACACCTAGGGCGGTAAAACCGGTTCTGCTACTCAGAAAATTCAGACTTAGGTTCTGGCGTCTACCGGTTGGATGACTTTGAGGGCTCATATCTCCGGAACCCCAAATTTGGTGTGCCGGCTCATGGGATCTAGATCTACAACATATCCAAAGATGACTTTCCTGGAGCCCAAAAAATGCTTGAGTTTGAAAGTTAGGTCGACACAAAGCATGCATGGTGGTTTTCAGAAAAGTCATTTCGGGCACCTTTCGTTCCAGAGACCTCAAATTTGGCCTGCAGCTAATGGGCCTCTATGAACCCCCAACTACCAAGTTTGAAGTTCCTGTGACCTACGGTTCCGGAGATATGGACCGGTAAAGCGAAAGACCGGCCATGGGGCATCAAGGGACCGGTTCCGATCTCGCTGCCCCTTCGGCCTTGGTAGGCACCATGGGTCAGTCCCCTTTGGAAGACCATATCTCCCCCATACTTTGAGCTAGAGACCCCAAATTTGGCAGGTCGGTACCGGTGGATTTTAGACACAAGATCCAGGTAGACCGACCCTCCTGCGAGCAACCGTGTGGAAGTTTCTCTCCGATTGAGCCCATCCCAGGAAAGAGGGGACTCGTAGTATGCATTTTTCAACGGGAGGCAATAATCAACACTACACCGGTGTAACGTCGATTATTGCCTCCGGTCAAAAAATGCCTCCTACGTACTGCGCATGCGCAGTACGTCACATCACTCCAGCTGATTTCCCGATCAGCTGGCGTGACGTATCGACTGCACATGCACAGTTCGTCATATGCATTTTCCGACGGGAGGCAAGCCACGGGGAGCATGTGAAGGGAGAGAATCTTAAAGAGGGAGTCCCGCGAAAATTTTTTTAAAATTCAGCAGCTACAAATACTGCAGCTGCTGACTTTTAAAATAAGGACACTCACCTGTCCCAGGGTCCAGCGATGTCGGCACCCGAGACTGAATCATCCCTCGGTCCTCGGGTGCTGCCACCGCCATTCTCTGTAAGGGAATCAGGAAGTGAAGCGTTGTGGCTTCACTTCCTGGTTCCCTACTGCGCATGCGCCAGTCGCGCTGCGCTTCCTTACTGGTCCCCGCTGTCTCTGGGACCTGTGTGTCCCCCAGCAGACAGCACGGGGGGTAGGGATGGAAGGGGGCGTAGACTCCCGTGGAGTCTACGCCGGAAGTAGGTGCAAATACCTGTCTTAGACAGGTATCTGCACCCCTCTCCTCCCTGAATGGTGCCAAATGTGTTACCGGAGGGGTTGGGTTCCGAAAAGCGGAGGTTCCATTTTTGTGTGAACCTCCGCTTTAAATGTAAGATTCTGCCTCGCTCTCTGTGGCGTGACGTATCGACTGGGCATGCGCAGTTCGTCGTATGCATTTTTTGACGAGAGGCAAGCCACGGGAGCGCGCGGAAAGAGAACACTGACGTAAGAGAGAACTCCACAGGGAACACTGACTTAAGGAAGAACTCCGCAGGGAACACTGACGTAAGGAAGAACTCCGCTGGCTTAACGTCAGCGGCAACACCGCATCCAGCCCCGCCCCCAACACACCCCTAGGCTGCTCTAGAGAAAGGGGGCAAGCGCCATGCATAAGCAGTGTATTTGTCAGGGAAGCTTGGATTGACACAGCGGTGCCAGCGGGAGGGCCAAGGTCTGTGCTTCCAGAGGGGGGCGGGGCCCTGAATAGCTATGTATGTAAAACGATATTGTGTATATATATATATACGACCATGCATGCTTTGTGTCGACCTAACTTTCAAACTCAAGCATTTTTTGGGCTCCAGGAAAGTCATCTTCCAAACCGTTTGAGCTAGGAGTCCAATTTTTGGATATGTTGTAGATCTAGATCCCATGAGTCGGCACACCAAATTTGGGGTTCCAGAGTCAGGAGTCCTCAAAGTCATCAGACCGCTAGAGGCCAGAACCTAAGTCCGAATTTTCTGGGTAGCAGAACCGGTTTTACCGCCCTAGGAGTGCCGTATTTGAGAGACAGTTACGGGCCAACCGTAGGGTCTAGGAACCCCAAATTTAAATCACATGTAGTGCATCGTTTCCCCTAGAAGTGTGCCAAGATTGGTGTTCCTAACCCCAACATCTGAGGAAATATCAGCCCCCCAATTTGACTGAGTTTCCCATAGACTCAAATGTTAAACATGCGGTTTCTACCGATTGACCTTTTGGGGTGCCACCGGCCCGGCAAACGTTCCCTTGACCCCAAACTTGGCCAGTGAGTACCTGAAGAGCATCCCCACAGCCTCCCAGTTTCGGTGTATTTTTATGACCCACAGAACCAGAGAGCGCCACACACGTCTTTGCCGGTGTTGTGTGAGGGGGCCACCAGTCCCCGAAAGTCAACGGGGGTGCCATACGGTGGAAAAGGCTTGACATATTATAATGAGACCCCCCTGAGCATTCTACGGTTAACCGGATCTGAGCTACACTGTTTCAAAGTGCCATTTTCCGGTTACCGGAAGGTTCTGGTTGGGGTACCGGGCCCCGGTTTGTTGTGGGGGTACCCATAGAGTGCTTCTACATCACCCCCAAGTTTTGTAGTTTTGTGGCCCATGGTCAAGGAGCACCGGTACCGTGAAGACGGTCAACATTGTGGCCACGGTAAAGGGTTCCCGAACCTCCAAACTTTTATGAGGTGTAGCTGTGATATCTGGGGAAAAGGGGTGCAAGTTTGGTGTCGCTAGCCCATTTGGTCGTCGAATGGTTCAGCGATAAGTCAAATCCGCCACAATTTGGCCTGGTTTTCCCGTAGACTCCCATGTTAAGAGAGGGGCCTACTTTGGGGAGTCGGTACCGGCCTTCCTTTAGTTCTCTGGACCCAAAATTTCTTCCACGTGTAGCCATGCCACCCCCTCTACAAGTGCGCCAAGTTTAGTGTGATTTGTCCCCGGAAACCAGAGCTCAAACTTGCCCCAATATAGGCAGTTTTTCCCCTAGGCGGCAAAGTGAAGCGAGGTGTGCTGTCTTTGGGAGATGATTACAGGCCAAGCGTATGGTCTAGGAACCCCAAATTTGAATCACAAGTAGTGCATCGTCTTCCCTACAAGTGTGCCAAGCTTGGTGTTCCTAGCCCAAACAGCCAAGGAAATATCAGCCCCCCAATTTGACTGAGTTTCCCATAGACTCCAATGTTAAAGGTGCGATTTGTAACGGTTGACCTTTTGGGGTGCCACCAGCCCGCCAAACGTTCCCTGGACCCCAAACTTGGCCAGTGAGTACCCGAAGAGCATCCCCAAAGCCTCCCAGTGTCTATGTATTTTTAAGACCCATAGAACCAGAGAGTGCCACGCACGTCTTTGCCGGTATTTTGTGAGGGGTCCACAGGTCCCCGAAAGTCGAGGGGGGTGCCATTCTGTAGAAAAGGCCTGAAATATTCAAATGAGACCCACGGGAGCCTTCCCTGGTGAACCGGGTCCAAGCTACACCATTTCAAAGTGCCATTTTCCGGTAACCAGAGGGTTCCAATTGGGGTACCGGGCCCCGGTTCTGTGTGGGGGTACCCATAGAGTGCTTCTACATCACCCCCAAGTTTTGTAATTTTGTGACCCATGGTCAGGGAGCACCGATACTGTGAAGATAGTCAACATTTTGGCCCTGGTAAACCCCCCGGTAAAAGGTCCCCAAACCTCCAAAATTTTATGAGGTGTAGCTGTGATATCTGGGAAAAAGGGGTGCAAGTTTGGTGTCGCTAGATCATTTGGTCGTCGAATGGTTGAGCGATAAGTGAAATTCGCCACAATTTGGCCTGATTTTCCCATAGACTCCCATGTTAAGTGAGGGGCCTAATTTGGGAGTCGATGCCGGCCTTCCTTTGGTTCTCTGGACCCCAAATTTCTTCCACGTGTAGCCATGGCCCCCCCCTACAAGTGTGCCAAGTTTAGTGTGATTTGACTAGGTGGGTCCCCTGAAACCAGAGCTCAAACTTGCCCCAATATCGGCAGTTTTTGCCCTAGGCGGCAAAGTGAAGCGAGGGGTGCTGCCTTTGGGAGACAGTTACGGACCAACCGTAGAATCTAGGAACCCCAAATTTGAATCATACATAGTGCATCGTCTTCCCTAAAAGTGTGCCAAGATTGGTGTTCCTAACCCCAACACCTGAGGAAATATTAGCCCCCCAATTTGACTGAGTTTCCCATAGACTCCAATGTTAAACGTGCGATTTCTAACGGTTGACCTTTTGGGGTACCACCAGCCCGCCAAACGTTCCCTGGACCCCAAACTTGGCCAGCGAGTACCTGAAGAGCAGCCCCACAGCCTCCCCATGTCGCTGTATTTTTAAAACCCATAGAACCGGAGAGCGCCACGCACCTCTTTGCCGGTGTTGTGTGAGGGGGCCCCCGGTCCCCGAAAGTCGAGGGGGTGCCATACGGTGGAAAAGGCTTGAAGTATTATAATGAGACCCCCCTGAGCTTTTTAGGGTTAACCAGATCCGAGCTACTCTGTTTCAAAGTGCCATTTTCCGGTTACCGGAAGGTTCCGGTTGGGGTACTGGGCCCCAGTTTGGTGTGGGGTTACCCATGGAGTGCTTCTAAATCACCCCCAAGCTTTGTAATTTTGTGACCCATGGTCAGGGAGCACCGGTACCGTGAAGACGGTCAACATTGTGGCCCCGGTAAATCCCCCTCCACATTTTTATGAGGTGTAGCTGTGATATCTGGGAAAAAGGGGTACAAGTTTGATGTCGCTAGATCATTTGGTCGTCGAATGGTTGAGCGATAAGTGAAATCCGTCACAATTTTGCCTGGTTTCCCCATAGACTCCCATGTTAAGTGAGGGGCCTACTTTGGGGAGTCGGTACCGGCTTTCCTTCGGATCCCTGGACCCAAAATTTCTTGCACGTATAGCCATGGCTCTCCCCTATAAGTGTGCCTAATTTGGTGGGATTTGACTCAGTGGGTCCCCAGAAACCAGAGCTCAAATTCGCCCGTTTTTTCCCCCAGGCAGAAAAATGAAGCGAGTGGCCCACTTTGGGGATTCGGTACCGGCTGCCCTTTGGTTCCCTGGACCCGAAATTTTTTCCACCTGCAGTCATGGGTCTTCCCTATATGTGTGCCAAGTTTGGTGGGTTTTCATGGAGAGGGTCCCCGGATACAGGAGCTCAAAATATCTCCCGAGCCTCTCCTACACTCCTACACTGTTTTTCTCTTCCTGTCAGCGGAAAAATGAAGCAAGCGGCCCACTTTCGGGAGTCGGTACCGGCTGCCGTTCGGTTCTCTGGACCCGAAATTTTTTCCACATGCAGCCAGCGGTGTTCCCTAAAAGTGTGCCAAGTTTGGTGGGTTTTCACCAAGTGGGTCCCCGGGAATCGGAGCTCAAAGTATCTCCTCTAGCCTGTCCTACACTGTGCCTCTCCACTGTGTTCTGTAACTCCCGTCGGAAAATGCATCCGACGAACTGCGCATGTGCAGTTGATACACCAAGCCAGCTGATCGGGAAATCAGCTGGCGTGACGTCATGCACTGCACATGCGCAGTACGTAGGAGGCATTATTCGATAGGAGGCACTCATCGACACAACACCGGTCATGTGGTAGCAATGGCTCCGGTGTCTTGTCGATTTAGTGCCTCCCGTCGAATAATGCATCCACTACGTCACACCAGCTGATTCCCCTATCAGCTGGCATGACGTAAGACTGCACATGCGCAGTTCGTCGGATGCATTTTCCGACGGGAGTCACAGAACACAGTGGAGAGGCACAGTGTAGGAGAGGCACAGTGTAGAAGAGGCTCGGGAGATATTTTGAGCTCCTGTATCCGGGGACCCGCTCCATGAAAGCCCACCAAACTTGGCACACTTATAGAGAAGACCCGTGACTGCAGGTGAAAAAAAGTTCGGGTCCAGGGAACCAAAGGGCAGCCGGTACCGACTCCCCAAAGTGGGCCACTCGCTTCATTTTTCTGCCTGGGGGGAAAAAACGGGCGACTTTGAGCTCTGGTTTCTGGGGACCCACTGGGTCAAATCCCACCAAATTTGGCACACTTATAGGGGAGAGCCATGACTATACGTGCAAGAAATTTTGGGTCCAGGGATCCGAAGGAAGGCCAGTACCGACTCCGCAAAGTAGGCCCCTCACTTAACATGGGAGTCTATGGGGAAACCAGGCAAGATTGTGACGGATTTCACTTATCGCTCAACCATTCGACGACCAAATGATCTAGCGACATCAAACTTGCACCCCTTTTTCCCCAGATATCACAGCTACACCTCATAAAAATGCGGAGGTTCGGGGACCTTTTACCGGGGATTTACCGGGGCCACAATGTTGACCGTCTTCACGGTACCGGTGCTCCCTGACCATGGGTTACAAAATTACAAAGCTTGGGGGGTGATGTAGAGACACTCTATGGGTACCCCCCACACCGAACCGGGGTCTGTTAACCTAACACCAGCAAAGACGTGCACGGCGCTCTCCGGTTCTATGGGTCTTAAAAATACACAGACACCGGGAGGCTGTGGGGATGCTCTTCAGGTACTCACTGGCCAAGTTTGGGGTCCAGGAAACGTTTGGCGGGCCAGTGGCACCCCAAAAGGTCAACCGGTAGAAACCGCACGTTTTAACATTGGAGTCTATGGGAAACTCAGTCAAATTGGGGGGCTGATATTTCCTTGGCTGTTGGGGTTAGGAACACCAAACTTGGCACACTTGTAGGGAAGACTGCACTACTTGTGATTCAAATTTGGGGTTCCTAGACCCTATGGTTGGCCCGTAACCGTCTCTCAAAGACAGCACCCCTTGCTTCACTTTGCCGCCTAGGGGAAAAACTGCCGATATTGGGGCAAGTTTGAGCTCCGGTTTCAGGGAACCCACCAAGTCAAATCATGCTAAACTTGGCACACTTGTAGGGGGGGCCATGGCTACACATGGAAGAAATTTCGGGTCCAGAGAACCAAAGGAAGGCCGGTACCGACTCCCCAAATTAGGCCCCTCACTTAACATGGGAGTCTATGGGAAAATCAGGCCAAATTGCGGCGACTTTCACTTATCGCTCAACCATTCGATGGCCAAATGGGCTAGTGACACTAAACTTGCACCCCTTTTTCCCAGATAGCACAGCTGCACCTCATAAAAATTTTGAGGTTCGGGGACCTTTTACCGGGGCCGCAATGTTGACTGTCTTCACGGTACTGGTGCTCCCTGACCATGGGTCACAAAATTACAAAGCTTAGGGGTGATGTAGAGACACTCTATGGGTACCCCCACACTGAACCGGGGCCCAGTACCCCAACCGGAACCCTCCGGTAACTGGAAAATGTCAATTTGAAACGGTGTAGCTTGGACCTGGTTCACCGGGGACGACTCCGGTAGGTCTCATTTGAATATTTCAGGCCTTTTCTACAGAATGACACCCCCCTCCACTTTTGGGGACCAGTGGACCCCTCCAAAAACACTGGCAAAGACATGCGCGGCGCTCTCCGGTTCTATGGGTCTTAAAAATACACCGATACCGGGAGGCTGTGGGGATGCTCTTCAGGTATTCACTGGCCAAGTTTGGGGTCCAGGGAACGTTTGCCGAGCCGGTAGCACCCCAAAAGGTCAACCGGTAGAGACCGCACGTTTAACATTGGAGTCTAAGGTAAACTTGGTTAATTTAGGGGGATGATATTTCCTCGGCTATTGGGGTTAGATACACCAAACTTGGCACACTTGTAGGGAAGACGATGCACTACTGGTGATCCAAATTTGGGGTTCCTAGACCCTACGGTTGTAACCGTCTCCCAAAGACAGCACCCTTCGCTTCACTTTGCCGCCTAGGGGAAAAACTGCCGATATTGGGGCAAGTTTGTGCTCCGGTTTCAGGGGACCCACCAAGTCAAATCACGCTAAACTTGGCACACTTGTAGGGGGGAGCCATGGCTACACGTGGAAGAAATTTTGGGTCCAGGGAACCAAAAGAAGGCCGGTACCGACTCCCCAAAGTAGGCCCCTTACTTAACATGGGAGTCTATAGGAAAATCAGGCCAAATTGTGGTGAATGTCACTTATCGCTCAACCATTCGAGGACCGAATGGGCTAGCAACACTTAACTTGCACCCCTTCTTCCCAGATAGCACAGCTGCACCTCATAAAAAAATTTTTAACGGGGATTTACCGGGGCCACAATGTTGACCGTCTTCACGGTACCGGTGCTCCCTGACCATGGGTCACAAAATTACAAAACTTAGGGGTGATGTAGAAGCACTCTATGGGTACCCCCACACCAAACCGGTGCCCGGGAACCCCAACCGGAACCTTCTCTTAACCTTAAAATGGCACTTTGAAATGGTGTAGCTCGGATCCGGTTAACCCTAGAAAGCTCAGGGGGGTCTCATTATAATATTTCAAGCCTTTTCCACCATATGGCACCCCCCTCGACTTTCGAAGACTGGTGGCCCCCTCACACAACACCGGCAAAGACGTGCGTGGCGCTGTTTGGTTCTATGGGTCTTAAAAATACACCGATACTGGGAGGCTGTGGGAATACTCTTCGGGTACTCACTGGCCAAGTTTGGGGTCCAGGGAACGTTTGGTGGGCCAGTGGCACCCCAAAGGGTCAACCATTAGAAACCGCACGTTTAACATTGGAGTCTATGGGAAACTCGGTCAACTTGGGGGGCTGATATTTCCTCAGATGTTGGGGTTAGGAACACCAATCTTGGCACACTTCTAGGAGAGACGATGCACTACATGTGATCCAAATCTGGGGTTCCTAGACAATACGGTTGGCCCGTAACCGTCTCCAAAAGTCAGCACCCCTAGGGCGGTAAAACCAATTCTGCTACCCAGAAAATTCGGACTTAGGTTCTGGCCTCTACCGGTCGGAAGACTTTGAGGACTTCTATCTCCGGAACCCCAAATTTGGTGTGCTGACTCATGGGATCTAGATCTACAACATATACAAAAATTGGACTCCTAGCTCAAACGGTTCGGAAGATGACTTTCCTGGAGCCCAAAAATGCTTGAGTTTGAAAGTTAGGTTGACACAAAGCATGCATGGTCGTTTTCAGAAAAGTTATTTCGGGCACCTTTCGTTTCAGAGACCTCAAATTTGGCCTGCAGCTAGGGGGCCTCTTTGAACCCCCAACTGCCAAGTTTGAAGTTCCTGTGACCTACGGTTCCGGAGATATGGACCGGTAAAGCGAAAAGTTCATACTGGCCATGGGGCACCAAGGGACCGGTTCCGATCTCGCTGCCCCCTCGGCCTTGGTGGGCACCATGGGTCGTTCCCCTTTGGAAGTCCATATCTCCCCCATACTTTGAGCTAGAGACCCCAAATTTGGCAGGTCGGTACCGGTGGATTTTAGACACAAGATCCGGGTAGACCGACTCTCATGCGCAGTACGTCACATCACTCCAGCTGATTTCCCGATCAGCTGGCGTGACGTATCGACTGCACATGCACAGTTCGTCATATGCATTTTCCGACGGGAGGCAAGCCACGGGGAGCATGTGGAGGGAGAGAATCTTAAAGAGGGAGTCCCGCGAAATTTTTTTTAAAAGTCAGCAGCTACAAATACTGCAGCTGCTGACTTTTAAAATAAGGACACTTACCTGACCCAGGGTCCAGCGATGTCGGCACCCGAGACTGAATCGTCCCTCGGTCCTCGGGTGCTGCCACCGCCATTCTCTGTAAGGGAATCAGGAAGTGAAGCGTTGCGGCTTCATTTCCTGGTTCCCTACTGCGCATGCGCCAGTCTCGCTGCGCTTCCTTACTGGTCCCCGCTGCCTCTGGGACCTGTGTGTGTCCCAGCAGACAGCACGGGGGGAGGGGACGGGAGGGGGCTTAGACTCCCGTGGGAGTCTTCGCTGAAAGTAGGTGCAAATACCTGTCTTAGACAGGTATCTGCACCCCCCTCCCCCCTGAATGGTGCCAAATGTAAAAAGCAGAGGTTCAATTTTTGTGTGAACATCCGCTTTAAATGTAAGATTCTGCCTCGCTCTTTGTGGCGTGACGTATCGACTGGGCATGCACAGTTCGTCGTATGCATTTTTCGACGAGAGGCAAGCCACGGGAGCGCGCGGAAAGAGAACACTGACGTAAGAGAGAACTCCACAGGGAACACTGACGTAAGGAAGAACTCTGCAGGCAACACTGACGTAAGGGAGAACTCCACAGGGAACCCTGACGGAAGGGAGAACTCCGCAGGGAACACTGACGTAAGGGAGAACTCCACAGGGAACCCTGACGGAAGGGAGAACTCCGCAGGGAACACTGACGTAAGGGAGAACTCCGCAGGGAACACTGACGTAAGGGAGAACTCCGCAGGGAACACTGACGTAAGGAAGAACTCCGTTGGCTTAACGTCAGCGGCAACACCGTATCCAGCCCCGCCCCCAACACACCCCTAGGCTGCTCTAGAGAAAGGTGCAAGCGCCATGCATAAGCAGTGTATTTGTCAGGGAAGCTTGGATTGACACAGCAGTGCTAGCGGGAGGGCCAAGGTCTGTGCTTCCAGAGGGGGGCGGGGCCCTGAATAGCTATGTATGTGTAAGTGACCTACACTGCAGTTTAAGAAAGCCCATCAGAGATCCCGTTCCCAAGAGCTTGCAATCTATTAAAATGACATACAGTTTATCTCTGTTTACTCTTTGTTCTTTTGACAAGTGTGCTTTAGATAGAGCATGTCAAGCCGTAGCTGTGCTCCCTGGGGATATGCTGATCGCCCATCCGTGCTGCTGCTGGAGGGAGCCCAGGTGACCATAAATGAGAGCCCTACAGACTTGGTCATGGTGAGTGACCAAGTCACTAAGTGGTATATCCCCCACACCATCCCATACCCCACTCCATCTCCCCTGAGGACTTAGGACCCTCTAGGCCACTCACCTGGGGACTGGGACCCTCTAGGCCACTCACCTGTGGACAGGGACACCCATTTTCCCTGGGGACTGAGACCCCCTTCTCCCATGGGGACTGGGACACCTTCTCACCTGGGGACAGGGACCCCTTCTCACCCGGGGACTGGGATCCTCTCTCACCTGGGGACAGGACCTCCATCTCCCCTGAGGACAGGGAACCCACCTCCACTAAGAACAGGAACCTGATCACCCTGTGTGTGCCAAACTCACCTCCCTGCCCCTGTGTCTGCCAACCTCACCGTCCTGCCCGAACACCCTGTGTCTGTCAACCTCACTGCCCTGCCTGACATGTGTCCTGTGTGAGGGCCCTCCTGTGACAGCTGTTATCAGGACTTTAACCCACTTGGTGCTCCCCTACATGGATGTGCTCTCACTACACGACTGTATATAAGGGATGAAGGCCCAGAGACATGTCCAGGGTACACGGAGGATACATGAGATAGATTAGAAGGGATGGAGGCCCAGAGACATGTCCAGGGTACACAGAGGATACATGAGATAGATTAGAAGGGATGGAGGCCCAGAGACATGTCCAGGGTACACGGAGGATACATGAGATAGATTAGAAGGGATGGAGGCCCAGAGACATGTCCAGGGTACACAGAGGATACATGAGATAGATTAGAAGGGATGGAGGCCCAGAGACATGTCCAGGGTACACGGAGGATACATGAGATAGATTAGAAGGGATGGAGGCCCAGAGACATGTCCAGGGTACACAGAGGATACATGAGATAGATTAGAAGGGATGGAGGCCCAGAGACATGTCCAGGGTACACGGAGGATACATGAGATAGATTAGAAGGGATGGAGGCCCAGAGACATGTCCAGGGTACACAGAGGATACATGAGATAGATTAGAAGGGACGGAGGCCTCCTCTGTGTACCCTGGACATGTCTCTGGGCCTCCATCCCTTTTAATCTTACAGTGCAAGGGGGAACTTTGTGAACCCTGATGAAAAGGGGAACACTGATGTAAAGGGCAATGCTGCAGACTCTGTAGTTAGGAACCCCTTACATCAGAGTTCCTCTTTAGATCATGCTCTGCATAATTTTTCTTTACATCTGAGTTCCTTTGCACTGCAAGGGGGAATCCTGCAGACTCTGATGTAAAGGGAAATGCCGGTAAGTCTGATGTGGGGGGGGGGGGGGACTCTGCTGACCAGAGACCACCTTCCACAGAGTGATCGGGCAGGACGGTGAGGTTGGCACACACAGGGGCAGGGAGGTGAGTTTGGCACACACAGGGTGATCAGGTTCCTGTTCTTAGTGGAGGTGGGTTCCCTGTCTCCAGGTGAGATAGGATCCCAGTTCCCGGGTGAGAAGGGGTCCCAGTCCCCAGGTGAGAAGGTGTCCCAGTCCCCAGGGAAAATGGGTGTCCCTGTCCACAGGTGAGTGGCCTAAAGGGTCCCAGTCCCCAGGTGAGTTGCCTAGAGGGTCCTAAGTCCTCAGGGGAGATGGAGTGGGGTATGGGATGGTGTGGGGGATATACCACTTGGTGACTTGGACACTCACCATGACCAAGTCTGTAGGGCTCATTTATGGTCACCTGGGCTCCCTCCAGCAGCAGCACGGATGGGCGATCAGCATATCCCCAGGGAGCACAGCTACGGCTTGACATGCTCTATCTAAAGCACACTTGTCAAAAGAACAAAAAGTAAACATAGATAAACTGTATGTCATTTTAATAGATTGCAAGCTCTTGGGAACGGGATCTCTGATGGGCTTTCTTAAACTGCAGTGTAGGTCACTTACACATATATAGCTATTCAGGGTCCCACCCCCTCTGGAAGCACAGACCTTGGCCCTCCGGCTGGCACCGCTGTGTCAATCCAAGCTTCCCTGACAAATACACTGCTTATGCATGGCGCTAGCCCCCTTTCTCTAGAGCAGCCTAGGGGTGTGTTGGGGGCGGGGCTGGATGCGGTGTTGCCGCTGACGTTATTAAGCCAGCGGGGTTCTTCCTTACGTCAGTGTTCCCTGCGGAGTTCTCCCTTACGTCAGTGTTCCCTGTGGAGTTCTCTCTTACATCAGTGTTCTCTTTCCGCGCGCTCCCGTGGCTTGCCCCTCGTCAAAAAAATGCATACGACGAACTGCGCATGCCCAGTCGATACGTCACGCCACAGAGAGCGAGGCAGAATCTTACATTTAAAGCGGAGGTTCACACAAAAATTGAACCTCTGCTTTTCGGAACCCGACCCCTCCGGTGACACATTTGGCACCATTCAGGGGGGAGGGGGGTGCAGATACCTGTCTAAGACAGGTATTTGCACCTACTTCCGGCGTAGACTCCCACGGTAGTCTGTGCCCTCTCCCGTCCCTACCCCCCCGTGCTGTCTGCTGGGACACACACAGGTCCCAGAGGCAGCGGGGACCAGTAAGGAAGCGCAGCGCGACTGGCGCATGCGCAGTAGGGAACCAGGAAGTGAAGCCGCAACGCTTCACTTCCTGATTCCCTTACAGAGAATGGCGGTGGCAGCACCCGAGGACCGAGGGACGATTCAGTCTTGGGTGCCTACATCACTGGACCCTGGGACAGGTTCTCTCCCTCCACATGCTCCCCGTGGCTTGCCTCCCGTCGGAAAATGCATATGACGAACTGTGCATGTGCAGTCGATACGTCACGCCAGCTGATCGGGAAATCAGCTGGAGTGATGTGACGTACTGCGCATGCGGTACCCTTTGGTTCCCTGGACCCGAAATTTTTTTCACCTGCAGTCATGGGTCTTTCCTATAAGTGTGCCAAGTTTGGTGGGTTTTCATGGAGCGGGTCCCCAGATACAGGAGCTCAAAATATCTCCCGAGCCTCTCCTACACTCCTACACTGTTTTCTCTTCCTGTCAGCGGAAAAATGAAGCAAGCGGCTCACTTTCGGGAGTCGCTACCGGCTGCCCTTCGGTTCCCTGGACCCGAAATTTTTTCCACATGCAGCCAGCGTTGTTCCCTAAAAGTGTGCCAAGTTTGGTGGGTTTTCACCAAATGGGCCCCCGGGAATCGGAGCTCAAAGTATCTCCTCTAGCCTGTCCTACACTGTGCCTCTCCTACACTGTGCCTCTCCACTGTGTTCTGTGACTCCCGTCGGAAAATGCATCCGACGAACTGCGCATGTGCAGTTGATACACCAAGCCAGCTGATCGGGAAATCAGCTGGCGTGACGTCATGCACTGCACATGCGCAGTACGTAGGAGGTATTATTCGATAGGAGGCACTCATCGACACAACAGGTGAGGTGGTGTGTGCCCGGTGAGTGGTGGAGATGGCTGGGGGAGGGGGAAGGGGAGATCACGGAGGCACGTGGAAAGTGATAGGTAGGGAGTCCAGGGTCGGGATCCCGTAGGGAGGTTGGGGTCGGGGTCCTGTAGGGAGTCCGGGGTCGGGGTCCCGTAGGGAGGTCGGGGTTGCGTGGGGAGGTTGGGGTGGTCGGGGTCCCGTAGGGGGGTCGGGGTCCCGTAGGGGGGTCGGGGTCCCGTAGGGAGGTCGGGGTCCCGTAGGGAGGTCGGGGTCCCGTAGGGTGGTCGGGGTCCCGTAGGTAGGTCGAGGTCCCGTTTCAGATTTGACCAATGTAGTGATGTATACACCATATGTGGCGGATGATGCTGGAAATCACTAGCGGACCCCATTACTACACTGGTTTCCCCCACATTCCTCCCGGGACCTGAGCAGTTGGGCTGCTGCATTGTGAACACGGGAGGTCGAGCGATTGGCACCATTCAGATTTTGCTTTTCTAAATGACTGCAAAGTGTCCTCTGATTGGACGAGGTGGAGAAGATCCAGGGCGGTGATGTCACACTCTCTCCACCTTGTCCAATCGGTGAAGACGTTGCATTAATTCAGAAAACGCATCGCATTCTGTGAACGGCGTCCGCGCTGGGCGTCCGCGCTGAGCGTCCGACCTCCTGTGTTCACAATGCAGCGGGGAAGCTGCTCAGCACAAGACCCAGAAGATGGTGGAGATGAGTGGAGTAGCCGGGTCTCTATACGGTGATTTCTTGTACAGGGAACCCACAGATGTGCTATTTTATGGAGTTGGTCCAACCTGGAGGAATGTAGAAATCTCCATCCCTGGAATGTAGCTTTAGGCCGGATTCTCACTATTCCCAATGAAGGGAGAGTTTCCTCCGCATCCGATTCTTATGTCCGGAGATTGTGAGCAGATCTGTATGCAGCCGCTTCTCAGATCTCCGGAGCCAATTCTACACAAGTCCTGTGTGTGTCTTCTGCTCATTTCCAGGTCCCAATTCAGCCGAGAATTCAGACTGCAATCGGATGTGAAGAAGAATCCACCGGACCCCCCCCGCTGTGACCCGCCCCATGTGGCTGTGTGATCCCCGCCTAAAAATAGATACCGTATATACTGGAGTATAAGTCGAGTTCTTCAGCACTTTTCTTTGTACTGAAAATGCCCCCCTCGGCTTATACTCGAGTCAAGCACTTTTCTGCAGCAGAGAATGACATTTTCCGAACCGAATTTGGGGCCCCGTATCTCGGGGGCCACTTGGTGCTAGAAACCCCAAATTTGGTGTACAAACCCAGTGGAACTAGGTCTACAATATATCCAAAGCTGGGGTTCCTATCACCAAGTGGCCCCCGAGATACGGGTCCCCAAATTCGGTTCGGAAAATGTCATTCTCTGCTGCAGAAAAGCGCTTGACATTTTCCGAACAGACTTTGGGGCCCCATATCTCAGGGCCACTTAGATCTAGGAACCCCAGATTTGGTTATGTTGTAGTGCTATTTCCACTAGGTTTGCACACCAGATTTGGGGTTCCTAGTACCAAGTGGCCCCGAGATACGGGGCCCCAAAGTCGGTCAACTGTGTCCATCTGCAGCAATGTCATTTCGGGAACTTTTGGGTCCAGAGACCCCAAATTTTGGCTGCAGCTAGGGGGGCATCTAGGAACCCTTAACTACCGAGTTTGAAGATTGGGGGACCTATGGCTGCAAATGGGCACAGTGAGGCTGCAAATGGGCATTGTTGAGCCTCTTTTTCACTTACAGTAGCTGCGCATTTCTCACCCTAGGCTTATACTCGGGTCAATACGTTTTCCCAGTTTTTTGTGGTAAAATTAGGTGCCTCGGCTTATACTCGAGTATATACGGTAAGTTCACCTTTTAAAAAAAAAAGATTATATATATATATATTATATAAAAAATGCACTTTTACCTTTTTGCAGGTTAAAAAAAAAGGGAATTTATGATCTAGAGATGAGATTTCATTTATTTATTTTTTTGATATATATACTTATATATTTTTTTTAATAGACTGGAAACTGCTAATCACTGGTGCAATGCCAGGATACTGCAGAAGAGTCATGCACGTTTTGTTCATCTGCTGCCATCCTATCCATAATGAATGGGCGGCCTTAATGCACACATTGGATAACTTTACTCTAGAAGGGCGGCACATGCTGCAGCTGCCATGTTTTGCGGCAAAAACTGCACCCCCTTGTTGTGCGTTCAGCAGGCGGTGACCCATTTAACCGTGTGCAATGCACATGATGGTTGCATAGTAGTGTAGCAAATAGAGGTTTAAACAGGAGGGTGAGGGGGCCACATATTTCCTCTTCACTGACTGTCAAACACCCTCTGCATGGATCACTTTTTGGAGGTGTGACAGTCCTCCAAGGACATGCATTGCAAAATATGGGAGACAAGAATACCGCAAGGACAGCCTTTCCATTGGATGGAATGGAGATTGTGATGACTTGCTTATTTATCTTCAGAAAGAAAATGCTCCTTGACGTCCTCTCTAGATATCTCTGGGAGATTCTCAGTCCAATTACCTTCTCAGTACAGCAGAAAACCAGCTGGGTGTAGTAGTCGCACATAGTGAAGCAGGTATTATGGTGTTGTGTGATCTGTATTACCGGTGGCGTCCTCTGCCAGGCGGGTGGCTCCAATAGAATGCATGTGTGCTGTAAATGTTTCTCTGCATACATCATAAGATCCACGACTTGTCTCTGAACACGAGATATGGGCAGGTTTTTGTTTTCTGCCGCTAATCACCACTCCAGGACACCAGGATGTACCCGGGCACGTTGGGTATCATTTAGCTGCCATACACCTCTGATAGTGGCAAAGAATGCCACTAAGTGTGTGAGTGACGACCGTCACTGAATGGACTGTTCATAAAGTTAGTTTCATTCATTCGATCGTCTCTTCAATGGACAGCCGTACAGAGACTCTCCCTGTATTCAGATTCTTCTACTGTGCTGACAACTGGCATAGTGATAAGAGAAAACAATGTAATGCTAATAACCACTCGCCGACCACAATAAAAAAAAAAAAAAAGTTTGAGATAGATAGATATAGATTAGCCATTTTCCCTCCCCAGTGTCATGTGGCTCGTTGGTGTTACAAGATCTCAGGTGTGAATGGGCAGCAGGTGTGTTAAATTTGGTGTTATTGCTCTCACTCTCTCATACTGGTCACTGGAAGTTCAACATGGCACCTCATGGCAAAGAACTCTCTGAGGATCTGGAAAAAAAAGAATTGTTTCTCTACATAAAGATGGCCTAGGCTATAAGAAGATTGCCAAGACCCTGAAACTGAGCTGCAGCACGGTGGCCAAGACCATACAGCGGTATAACAGGACAGGTTCCACTCAGAACAGGCCTCGCCATGGTCCACCAAAGAAGTTGAGGTCACGTGCTCAGCGTCATATCCAGAGGTTGTCTTTGGGAAATAGATGTATGAGTGCTGCCAGCATTGCTGCAGAGGTTGTAGGGGTGGGGGGTCAGCCTGTCAGTGCTCAGACCATACGCCGCACACTGCATCAAATTGGTCTGCATGGCTGTCATCCCAGAAGGAAGCCTCTTCTAAAGATGATGCACAAGAAAGTCCACAAACAGTTTGCTGAAGACAAGCAGACTAAGGACATAGATTACTGGAACCATGTCCTGTGGTCTGATGAGACCAAGATAAACTTATTTGGTTCAGATGGTGACAAGCGTGTGTGGGGGCAACCAGGTGAGGAGGACAAAGACAAGTGTGTCTTGCCTACAGTCAAGCATGGTGGTGGGAGTGTCATGGTCTGGGGCTGCATGAGTGCTGCCGGCACTGGGGGGCTACAGATCATTGAGGGGACCATGAATGCCAACATGTACTGTGACATACTGAAGCAGAGCATGATCCCCTCCCTTCAGAGACTGGGCCGCAGGGCAGTATTCCAACATGATAACCACCGCAAACACACCTCCAAGATGACCACCACTGCCTCGCTAAAGAAGCTGAGGGTAAAGGTGATGGACTGGCCAAGCATGTCTCCAGACCTAAACCCTATTGATCATCTGTGGGACATCCTCAAACGGAAGGTGGAGGAGCGCAAGGTCTCTAACATCCACCAGCTCTGTGATGTCATCATGGAGGAGGGGAAGAGGACTCCAGTGGCCACCTGTGAAGCTCTGGTGACCTCCATGCCCAAGAGGGTTAAGGAAGTGCTGGAAAATAATGGTGGCCACACAAAATATTGACACTTTGGGCCCAATTTGGACATTTTCACTTAGGGGTGTACTGACTTTTGTTGCCAGCGGTTTAGACATTAATGGCTGTGTGTTGAGTTATTTTGAGGGGACAGCAAATTTACACTGTTATACAAGCTGTACACTCACTACTTTACATTGTAGACAAGTGTCATTTCTTCAGTGTTGTCACATGAAAAGATAGAAGAAAATATTTTAGGGCTGTTACTGATTAAAATTTTCGTGTTTGATCGAATTTTTAATTTTTTTTTATTGATTAATTTTGATTAATTATAACGCACATACAGATCCAACTACTTTTAGCTGATCTCCTTGCATTGCAACTCTGCATTAGTCGGTGGTAAGTGTGGTATACAATATATACAATCACCAGACACTAGTTAGTTTCCACAATCCAGGACTTAACCTCACAGTTCACACAAATACGTTTTAAATTCAAACTGTAGCAAGCGCCGCCGTCACGGCAACAGCAGAAGCTGATCCACATGGCAAAAATATCAGCTTATCAGCCTCTGAGGACAACAATGTTATAAACGGAGGTTATCAAATTTGCCTTACACTTCACTGAATGATCCCAGTTCAGCACGTCCATATTTACCATCGCTGTCCAGGCTGTCCGGTGACGTCACCGGACTCCTCCCCCTTCCCTTCCTTAGCAGACAGAGGCACTTGGGGAAGGGGGGAGGAGTCCGGTGACATCGATGTCTGTGACGTCACCGGATCTCCAAACTGAACTCCCTGAAGACCCGGAAGCCGGCGGAGAGGTGAGTACCGATCAAAAAAAAATTAACGATTAATCAAGGAATTAATCTTTTAATTTCCCCAGCCTTAAAATATTTACAAAAATCTGAGGGGTGTACTTACTTTTGTGAGATACTGTGTATATACATTGTGTGGTTTACCGGGATTGTGGCTGTAGCTATCGGCTATAACCCCAGTACCGTTATTTTTCAGCCGGTGGCTTTCTCCTGAGCCGCTGGAATGCTTTCCGAAACATTCGGCGAGGAGGGGGAGGGACATCCCCGACCCCCCCCCCCCCCTCCCACCACTTCCTGGTGTTTCTCAGGCTCACTGTTTCCATCGGTTCGTTTCCATCGGTCCGAGAAACGATCCGACGGTGCGGACCGGCTGCTCCTATAGGCGATCAAAGAGTAGATACTGTTTGATGGCCTTGGAGGACTGGAATGACATCACTTCCGGTCCAGGGTGGAAGTAAATCACTTTTTCTTTCTTTCTTTTTTTTTTACACTGTTCCTCTTAATTTTTATTTTTTTTTTGTTATCACTTTTATTTCTATTACAAGGAATGTAAACATCTCTTGTAATAGAAATAATAGATGACAGGTCCTCTTTATGGAGAGATCTGGGGGTCAAAAAGACTTAATTTTGCTTTTAAAGATAAAGAAGAGATTTCGATTTTTTTTTTTTTTTTTTTGACCCCCCAGATCTCTCCATAAAGAGGACCTGTCATCATTTATATCTATTACAAAGGATGTTTACAAAAAAAAAAAAACTTAAAGAAACAGTGTAAACATAAATAGTAAAATAAAACATTTAAAGTGCCCCATCCCTCCGCAAGCAAACCCATGCGTAGGTCGCGCACGCATATGTAAGCGGTGTTGACACCACACATGTAATTCTAGCGCTAGACCACCTCCGTAACTCTGAACCGGTGATCTGTAAATACTCCGGGGGGGAGGGGGGGTTGCACGGGAGGAGCCGAGTCTGAGGCCGCTCTTCACTCCTTTCTAAGATCAGACTAGTTTGGTGTGCGGCGTCTCCACATTGCCCATATACCGTATATACTCGAGTATAAGCCGACCCAAATATAAGCCGAGGCACCTAATTTTACCACAAAAAAACTGGGAAAACGTATTGACTCGAGTATAAGCCGAGGGTGAGAATGCAGCAGTTACTGTAAGTGGATAAGAGGGTCAGCAATGCCCATATATTCAGTCTACTCGGCGGCCGCGCAGTGTACCAAAGCCCCGCCTCCTCCTCCGTGACAGAACACGGACTCGGTTTCCCAGCAGTGAGTCGGTGTTCAGCCTATCACGGACGAGGAGGAGGCGGGGCTTTGGTACACTGCGCGGCCGCCGAGTAGACTGAATATATCACAGCGCTGGGAGATAATAAGGCTGCAGATGGGGACAGCGCCGGGAGGACTCGAGTATAAGACGAGGGGGGCATTTTCAGCACAAAAAAATGTGCTGAAAAACTTGGCTTATACTCCAGTATATACGGTATGTGACTTCCGGGTGAGTTTTCTAGACACCGGCACCCGCATGAGTTGTGGATCACTGGAGCTTGGATCGCGGTGCTTAGCATGATCCTCCAAGATATCCAATCCTGGTTGCAGTAGCGAATGGTTACTGTTCTGCGGTGATGGTTGGTTAATGATCTGTGTTTTTTGTTTTTTTTGCTTCCACAGGTGCGACCATGGTGCCGATCAGCTGGTGTGAGATGCAGTGCCCCAAAACGCACATCAAGGAACCCCGGAAGGTGGCACGTGTACAACCGGAGTTTCTGCAGACCTAAAAAATGAAAGCGTGGTCACCACCGTACACCCGATCCTACCCGTCACCGCTGTACACCCGATCCTACCCGTCACCACTGTACACCCGATCCTCCCCGTCACCACTGTACACCCGATCCTACCCGTCACCACCGTACACCCGATCCTACCCGTCACCACTGTACACCCGATCCTACCCGTCACCGCCGTACACCCGATCCTACCCTTTACCGCCGTACACCCGATCCTACCCGTCACCACTATACACCCGATCCTACCCGTCACCGCCGTACACCCGATCCTCCCCGTCACCACCGTACACCCGATCCTACCCGTCACCGCCGTACACCCGATCCTACCCGTCACCGCCGTACACCCGATCCTACCCGTCACCACTATACACCCGATCCTACCCGTCACCACTGTACACCCGATCCTCCCCGTCACCACTGTACACCCGATCCTCCCCGTCACCACTGTACACCCGATCCTCCCCGTCACCACCGTACACCCGATCCTACCCGTCACCACCGTACACCCGATCCTACCCGTCACCACTGTACACCCGATCCTACCCGTCACCGCCGTACACCCGATCCTACCCGTCACCGCCGTACACCCGATCCTACCCGTCACCGCCGTACACCCGATCCTACCCGTCACCACTATACACCCGATCCTACCCGTCACCGCCGTACACCCGATCCTACCCGTCACCGCCGTACACCTGATCCTACCCGTCACCACTATACACCCGATCCTACCCGTCACCACTGTACACCCGATCCTACCCGTCACCGCCGTACACCCGATCCTACCCGTCACCCGCCGTACACCCGATCCTACCCGTCACCGCCGTACACCCGATCCTACCCGTCACCGCCGTACACCCGATCCTACCCGTCACCGCCGTACACCCGATCCTACCCGTCACCGCCGTACACCCGATCCTACCCGTCACCACTGTACTACCGATCCTACCCGTCACCGCTGTACACCCGATCCTACCCGTCACCGCCGTACACCCGATCCTACCCGTCACCGCCGTGCACCCGATCCTACCCGTCACCGCCGTACACCCGATCCTACCCGTCACCGCCGTACACCCGATCCTACCCGTCACCGCCGTACACTCGATCCTACCCGTCACCGCCGTGTGGTTTGTACATATGGGGGAGGGGGACCCAAAAGCAAATATTTATTATATTGCAGCAATTCTTAGATGTGGTGGCTGCATTCCCTTTTTCTTTTCTTTTAGACTGGCTTTCTTCTATTTTCATCTGGTGATCCTGCCAGTAAGTGTGGTGTTTTTTTTTTTTTTTCAATAGCACAAGCTCTCCAGCAGAATGTATCAATTACAGGGATGAGACAAACCATTTACCGCTGACAGGGGTGCGTACAATGATCAGGTTTTTTTTTTCGTATGTAAAACCCTTTATCCAAAAAAGGATAAAATCTGTTTTGATGAAACTTTTTATAAAGTGTTGGGTGGAGTTTGGCTTCAATTCATTAGTGTATTCAAATCTGCTAACACTTCCCCCCCCCCCCCCCCAGACTGGCAATGCTGCTTTCTGCTGTGCTCCTTCATCCAGAGTGGGGGCGCTCTAGTACAGGGGGGGGTGTTACAAACCAGATCACCGGTTGAAAAGAGTGAAAAAAAAAGCCTAAAAAAAAATAAAAAAAGCAAAACAAATGCAGCCGGTACATCTAATGATTGGTAATCTGCCATATATGACGTTTTTGGATCTGGGTGTAATACGGGACGGAAAGGAAACTGCTATTGGTGAATCTTTCCATCTGATGGTCTGGGAAATAGAAAGGGCTGGCAGGTGACTCCTTCAAAAAAAAGTTATTTTTATGCTGATTTCTTTTGGATGTAAAATGCGCCGTATTTATCAAAGTGTCTGTGTTGCCCCCATTTTTTTTTTTTTAAATACACAAAGTCAGCACTGATTGGTTGTTGTGGGATAACATAAGACAGATCTTTGATCAAATAGGCCTCTAGTGTTTATTTTATTTTTTATTTTTTTTATTAAATGTGTGTGTATATTACAAATCTTGTTTTCTGTATTTTTAAAAATCTGTAATAAATGAGAATTACATTCATATGTCTTTGTCTGATGGTCTGTCATTTACAGCAAAGGGAATCGGTGAGCTGCTGTTCTTCTTTTTCTCTCCTTTTTTTTTTTTTATGTAATATTTTAACACAGCGCTCAACAAACCCCAGTTGCCAGTTAGAGCTGCACGAATTATCATTAAAAAATTGTGATCTCGATTCAACCCCCCCCCCCCCCCCCCCCCACAATCTCTATGCAGAAGTACCCGATTCATCCATGTAACAAGTGTAGAGAGTTCTCTGCTCACTCGGGTGTCAAAAAAAAAAAAAACAACAACAAACAGGCAGCCTACCAAGATTTCCACAACATTGTCTGTCTGAGTTGTTAGATATCTATAAACATTGCAACATTTTGTACTTGGATCAAAGAAATGAAGTTCGGTCTGTAAATGAGGGAAGTTTAACTATTTAAAGACTAAACCTTTTTCTGACACTTGTCTTTACAAAGTTAAAATCAGTATTTTTTGCTTATATATATATATATATATATTATAATTTTAGCAGAGACCCTAGGGCAGTGATGGGGAACCTTGGCACCCCAGGTGTTTTGGAACTACATTTCCCATGATGCTCATGCACTCTGCAGTGTAGTGGAGCATCATGGGAAATGTAGTTCCAAAACATCTGGGGGTGCCGAGGTTCACCATCACTGGCCTAGGGAATAAAATAGCGATTGTTGCAATATTTTTATGTCGCACTGTATTTTGCGCAGCGGTCTTTCAAATGCAATTTTTTATAAAAAATATATATATATATATACACACCTCAATTAATTAAAAAAAAAAAAAGAGTAAAGTTAGTCCAATTTTTTTTTTTTTGCATATTGTGAAAGATGTTACGCTGTGAGAATTGAGAGAATCGTGATCCTTATTCTAAGCAAAAAAAAAAAGGTGATTCTCTGGACTGCATTTGGTGTGAAGTGGCCCATAGGGGACTTTTTGTCCCCTTTTGTGATGGGGGGAGGGGGGGGAGTTGTGACAGGAGAAGACAGAGATCTTGTGTTTCTGCTAAGCAGGAACACGGATCTCTGTCTTCTTACAGTACAAGCACCTCCAGTTAGAAAACACTCCCAGGAAACACATATAAGCCGTTTGATTGTCCCTGATGTTAACCCCTTCCCTGCCAGTGTCATTAGTACAGTGACAGTGCATATTATTTAGCACTGACCGCTGTATTGGTGTCACTGGTCCCCAAAAAAAGTGTCAGTCTCCGATTTTGTTTGCCGCAATGTCGCAGTCCTGCTGCAAGTCGCTGATCGTCGCCATTACAATTAAAATAAAAATTCCATAAAAATATCCCATAGTTTGTAGACACTTTTGTGAAAACTTTTATGCAAACCAATCAACATACACTGATTGGGAATTTACTAAAAATATGTAGCAGAATACATATTGGCCTAAATTGATGAAGAAATTTTAGTTTTTTTTTTCTTTTTATTTTTTTTGGATGTTTTATAGCAGAAAGAAAGAAAAAAAAAAACACAATTTTTTTTTACATTTTTGTTTTTTTTTCTTCAAAATTGTCGGTCTTTTTTTTATAGCGCAAAAAATAAAAACCGCAGAGGTGATCAAATGCCAGCAAAAGAAAACTCTTATTGTAGGAAAAAAAAGGACAAAAATTGTATTTGGGTACAGCTTCACATGACCGCACAATTATCAGTTAAAGTAGTGCTGTGCAGAATCACAAAAAATGGCCTGGTCATGAAGGGGGGTAAAACCTCCGAAGCTGAAGAGGTTAAAGTGTCACTAAATCCACATCATAAAAAGCTATCCACCGTGTGCTCTATGGTTAGTATACAGCCCATTGTCCACCGAAGCACAATCTATTCTAAGGCTTGCTGGGGTCATCATAAAGACAAGTGTTTCCTGGACTCATCATACAGTCTAGGCTCCCCTGGGGTCTCTGTAGATCACAGTGTCCCCTAGAGGTACCATACAACCCATTGTCTATTGAAGGCACCATCTAGCCAAGTTTTTCCATGGGGTCACTAAGTGTTCCTTGGACACAACATTCATCCCAAGGTCCTCTGGAAGCACCATCTAGTCTAGGATTTACCATAGTGCCAAGTGTTCCCTGAACTTACCACGCAGCCCAGGGTCCCCATAGAGCACAGTGTCCTTTGAGTTACCATACAGCCCATTGTCTACTGAAGGGGCTCCATCTAACCAAGTGTTTCCTGGGGTCACCATAGAGCCGAGTGTTCCTTAAAACTCACCATGCAGCCCACTGTCCCCTGGAGTCACCAGAGAGCACAGTGTCCCCTAGAATTACCATACAGCTCATTGTCCACTAGAGGTCCTATCTAGTCCAGTGTTTCCTGGGGTCACCATAAATGGCAGGTGTTCACTGGACTCACCATACAGACCAGGGTCCCCATAGAGCACAATGTCCCCTAGAGTTACCCTACAACACATTGCCCACTGAAGGCACCATCTAGCCTAGTTTTTCCCTGGGGTCACTATAAAGCTAAATGTTCCTTGGACACAACATTCATCCCAAGGTCCCCTGGAAGCACCATCTAGTCTAGGGTTTGCTGGGGTCACCATAGAGCCAATTGTTCCTTAAACTCACCATGCAGCCCAGGGAGCCCTGGAGTCACCACAGAGCACAGTGTCCCCTAGAAATACCATACAGCCCATTGTCCACTAGAGGTCCTATCTAGTTTAGTGTTTCTTGGGGTCACCATAAATGCCAGGTGTTCATTGGACTCACCATACAGACCAAGGTCCCCATAGAGCACAGTGTGCCCTAGAGTTACCACTCAGCCCATTTTCCACTGAAGCACAACCTATTCTAAGGTTTGTTGGGGTCACCATAAAGCAGGCATGTCCAAAGTCAGGCCCGCGGGCCAATTGCGGCCTGAGTTCCGGTTTTGAATGGCCCGCCTGGTTATCTGGCCATATATATCTTTTGTGGCCCCCAACGATCTCCCAGCGCCCAACACTGAAGAAATTACACTTTGCTACAATGTAAAGTAGTGAGCGTACAGTTTGTATAACAGTGTAAATTTGCTGTCCCCTCAAAATAACTCAACACACAGCCATTAATGTCTAAACCGCTGGCAACAAAAGTGAGTACACCCCTAAGTGAAAATGTCCAAATTGGGCCGAATTAGCCATTTTCCCTCCCCGGTGTCATGTGATTCGTTAGTGTTACAAGGTCTCAGGTGTGAATGGCGTGCAAGTTTGTTAAATTTGGTGTTATCGCTCTCACTCTCTCATACTGGTCACTGGAAGTTCAATATAGCACCTCATGGCAAAGAACTCTCTGAGGATCTGAAAAAAAGAATTGTTGCTCTACATAAAGATGATAAAGAAGATTGCCAAGACCCTGAAACTGAGCTGCAGCACGGTGGCCAAGGCCATACAGCAGTTTAACAGGACAGGTTCCACTCAGAACAGGCCTCGCCATGGTCGACCAAAGAAGTTGAGGTCACGTGCTCAGCGTCATATCCAGAGGTTGTCTTTGGGAAATAGACGTATGAGTGCTGCCAGCATTGCTGCAGAGGTTGTAGGGGTGGGGGGGTCAGCCTGTCAGTGCTCAGACCATACGCTGCACACTGCATCAAATTGGTCTGCATGGCTGTCATCCCAGAAGGAAGCCTTTTCTAAAGATGATGCACAAGAAAGCCCACAAACAGTTTGCTGAAGACAAGCAGACTAAGGACATGGATTACTGGAACCATGTCCTGTGGTCTGATGAGACCAAGATAAACTTATTTGGTTCAGATGGTGACAAGCGTGTGTGGTGGCAACCAGTTGAGGAGGACAAAGACAAGTGTGTCTTGCCTACAGTCAAGCATGGTGGTGGGAGTGTCATGGTCTGGGGCTGCATGAGTGCTGCTGGCACTGGGGAGCTACAGATCATTGAGGGAACCATGAATGCCAACATGTACTGTGACATACTGAAGCAGAGCACGATCCCCTCCCTTCAGAGACTGGGCCGCAGGGCAGTATTCCAACATGATAACCACCCCAAACACACCTCCAAGACCACCACTGCATTGCTAAAGAAGCTGAGGGTAAAGGTAATGGACTGGCCAAGCATGTCTCCAGACCTAAACCCTATTGAGCATCTGTGGGGCATCCTCAAACGGAAGGTGGAGGAGCACAAGGTCTGGAAGCACCATCTAGTCTAGGGTTTGCTGGGGTCACCATAGAGCCAAGTGTTCCCTGAACTTACCACGCAGCGCAGGGTCCCCATAGAGCACAGTGTCCTTTGAGTTACCATACAGCCCATTGTCTACTGAAGGGGCTCCATCTAACCAAGTGTTTCCTGGGGTCACCATAGAGCCGAGTGTTCCTTAAACTCACCATGCAGCCCAGGGTCCCCTGGATTTACCACAGAGCACAGTGTCCCCTAGAATTACCATACAGCCCATTGTCCACTAGAGGCCCTACCTAGTCTAGTGTTTCCTGGGGTCACCATAAATGCCAAGTGTTCATTTGACTCACCATACAGACCAGGGTCCCCATAGAGCACAATGTGCCCTAGAGTTACCATACAGCCAATTTTCCACTAAAACACAATCTATTCTAAGGTTTGCTGGACTCACCATACAGCCTGGGGTCTCCATAGAGCACAGTGTCCCCTAGAGTTACCCTACAACTCATTGTCCACTGAAGGCACCATCTAGCCTAGTTTTTCCCTGGGGTCACTATAAAGATAAGTGTTCCTTAAACTCACCATGCAGCCCACAGTCCCCTGGAGTCATCACGGAGCACAGTGTCCTCTTGAGTTACCATACAGCCCATTGTCTACTGAAGGGGCTCATCTAGCCAAGTTTTTGCATGAGGTCACTATGAAGCGAAGTGTTCCGTGGACTCAACATTCATCCCAAGGTCCCCTGGATGCACCATCTAGTCTAGGGTTTGCTGGGGTCACCATAGAGCCAAGTGTTCCCCTAACTTACCACGCAGCCCAGGGTCCCCATAGAGCACAGTGTCCTTTGAGTTACCATACAGCCCATTGTCTACTGAAGGGGCTCCATCTAACCAAGTGTTTCCTTAAACTCACCATACAGCCCAGGGTCCCCTGGAGTCATCACAGAGCACAGTGTCCCCTAGAATTACCATACAGCCCATTGTCCACTAGAGGCCCTACCTAGTTTAGTGTTTCCTGGGGTCACCATAAATGCCAAGTGTTCATTGGACTCACCATACAGACCAGGGTCCCCATAGAGCACAATGTGCCCTAGAGTTACCATACAGCCAATTTTCCACTGAAGGCACCATCTAGCCTAGTTTTTCCATGGGGTCACTATAAAGCTAAGTGTTCCTTGGACACAACATTCATCCCAAGGTCCCCTGGAAGCACCATCTAGTCTAGGGTTTGCTGGGGTCACCATAGAGCCAAGTGTTCCCTGAATTTACCACGCAGCCCAGGGTCCCCATAGAGCATAGTGTCCCCTTGAGTTACCATACAGCCCATTGTCTACTGAAGATGCTCCATCTAACCAAGTGTTTCCTGGGGTCACCATAGAGCCAAGCGTTCCTAAGGCCTCATGCACACGGACGTTTTTACAGCTTTTTTTTGAGCTTTTTTCAGCTTAAAAAGGCCTTCAATGGTTGCTTCATGCCCACCTAGAGTGAGCTGCAAGTG